>JARFJB010002154.1:2832500-2955000 GCA_036346205.1 Vesta saturnalis | reverse complement strand
ATTTCGCGTTAAATAATTAATATCATTATTGTTAAACACGAACGATTCAGTTTAATAGAATACAAAGGTTTTATACTTTAAAACTGGGCTACATAACAAAATTATTTCATTTAAATAATAACCTGTGTACTAATATAATTAATATCGGAAAATAAACAAATAATCCGCAGCTACCGTACAAAATCTACCTTCAAAACGAAAAGCTTTCATTTATTTAAAAGGGCAAAATTGAATTTAAACGTGAATGAGGTTATTTTCATAAGAAAAGCAGGTATAAAACTACATTATTTTTATACGTTTTAAATCCGACCGCTTTAAAATATTGATTATTTCTTTGAAGGCAGAGCACGGAACTCGGCGTCTTATCTCACGTATGTTTATAACAGTTTTATCTTGCTCCCGACTTCTGTAGTTTATACAGGGACGCATTCAGGTAAAATTATTTATTTTTAGTTCGGTAGTTAAACAAGTAAATTCAAACCAGTCAAAGGACGTAGATTAAAAGTCAAAACCAACCCTTCTATTAATGTTACATTGCATAAACTCTAGAGGACCACCTAACCCTCCCCCAGGAGCAACCCGAAAAGGAGAATCCACCTGTAAATATGTTTGTTTATCTTATTTAAGTAGTTTAAATTATAAATATTAAATTTTAAAAAAAATAGTAGGAAATAAATGTATATAAACTTTTTAATCTATTTGTTCAGAGTGTTGAGGGCCTTAATAACGAACCCCGATCCTTATTTTGCAAGTACAAAATACGACTGAGCTAAATGAGAAAAATGAAAACTATTCATTTTTATTAATGAACTCAAAACAAATAAAGCATAATGTGTGCGCGTGTATGCGTATGTGTGTGCGTGTGTGTGTGCGTGTATGTGCATGTGTGTGTGCGTGAGTGTGCGTGTGTGTGAGTGTACGTGTGCGTATGTGCGCCTGTGTATGTGCGTTTGTTAGCGCCTGTGTGCACGTGTGTGTACGTGTGTGTGTGCGTGTTATGCTGTGTGTGGTGTGTTCATGTGTGCGTGTGTGTGCGTGTGTGCATGTATGTGCGTGTGTGTGCGCGTATGTGTGCGCGTGTATGTTCGTGTGTGGTGTGCGTGTGTGCGCGTGTGTGTGTGTGTGTGTGTGTGTGTGTGTGTGTGTGTGTGAGTGTGTGAGTGTGTGTGTGTGTGTGTGTGTGTGTGTGTGTGTGTGTGTGTGTGTGTCGTGTACGCACTGAGCTAAATGGGAAAAATTAAACTATTCATTTTTATTAATGAACTTAAACAAATAACGCATAATGTGTGCGCGTGTGTGCGTGTGTGTGTGTGTGTGTGTGTGTGCGTGTGTGTGCATGTGTGTGTGCATGTGTGTGGTGTGTGTGCGTGTACGTGTGCGTATGTGCGCCTGTGTGTGCGTTTGTTTGCGTGTGTGTACGTGTGTGTACGTGTGTGTGTGCGTGTGTGTATGCGTGTGTGTGCATGTGTGTTCATGTGTGCATGAGTGTGCGTGTGTGCATGTGTGTGCGTGTGTGTGTGTGTGTGCGTATGTGTCACGTGTGTGTGCGTGTGTCGTGTGTGTGCATGTGTGCTGTGTGTGTGCGTGTGTGTGTACGTGTGTGTGCGTGTGTGCGTGTGCGTGTGTGAGCGTGTTTATGAGTGTGTGTGCATGTGTGTCGTGTGTGCGGTGTGTGTGTGTGTGCGTGCATGTGCGTGCATATGCGTACGTGTGCGTGCGTGTCGTGCGTGCGTGCATGCGTGTGCTTGCGTGTTCGTGCTTGTGCGTGCGTATGTATGTGTGTGTGTGTGTGTGTGTGTGTGTGTGTGTGTGTGTGTGGTGCGTATGTGCGTGTGTGCGCGTGCGTGCGTGCGTTGATGAGTGTGGGTTCGCACGGGCGTGCGTGCGTGCGTGAGTGCGTGCGTGCGTGCGTGCGAGTGTGCATGCGTGCGTGTGTGTCTTTACCTTCCGATTGAACGCCACAATATTTGCATTGTTCTCGGTTACCTTTAACTCTATTCTCACACAGACTATATCCAACTTCCTCAAAGCGCTTTGCAGTGTGTGTTCATGTGTGCGTGAGTGTGCGTGTGCATGTGTGGTGTGTGTGTGTGTGTGTGTGCGTATGTGTGCACGTGTGTGTGCGTGTGTTCGTGTGTGTGCGTGTGTGTGTGTGTGTGCGTATGTGTGCACGTGTGTGGTGTGTGTTCGTGTGTGCGTGTGTGCTGTGTGTTCGTGTGTGTCGTGTGTGCTGTGTGTGTGTGCGTGTGTGTGTGTGTACGTGTGTGTCGTGTGTGCGTGCGCGTGTGAGCGTGTGTGTGCATGTGTGTGCGGTGTGTGCGTGTGCGTGCGTGTGCGTGCATATGCGTACGTGTGCGTGCGTGTGCATGCGTGTGCTTGCGTGTTCGTGCTTGTGCGTGCGTATGTATGTGTGTGTGTGTGCGTGTGCGTGCTTGTGCGTGCGTATGTGCGTGTGTGTGAGCGTGCGTGCGTGCGTTGATGAGTGTGTGGGTGTGTACGGGCGTGCGTGCGTGCGTGAGTGCGTGCGTGCGTGCGAGTGTGCATGCGTGCGTGTGTGCCTTTACCTTCCCGATTGAACGCCACAATATTTGCATTGTTCTCGGTTACCTTTAACTCTATTCTCACACAGACTATATCCAACTTCCTCAGAGCGCTTTGCAGCTCATCGACATTTTCGCTTAATAAAACTGTCTTCTGCATTACACCAGAACTCGTACGTTTACGTTATCAACCGTTGCACAATATGTATTAGTGCATGCTTGCCTAACACATTTATCGTTGTATACATTGAACAACTTAGTGACATCTCACTTCAGCTCAATATTAAAGCACCTCCTCTCACCCTATCACATGTCTGGCTACCAATTATATACAGCCCTTTACTTACGCCATATTAATTGAATATGGCGTAGGTAAAGGTGATTTCCCACAACCTCTCCCTATTCACTGGGTCATATTCTCTCTTAGACTTACAAACGCACAGTACAGCCTCTTTTTTACACTTAAGCAACCATCTAACAACAGATCCTCTCTCTGACATGGAGCCACCCTACACATACCAAATCTTGGTTTGGGTAGTTTCACGTACTCTATCAATCAATAGTCTTCCAAATACTTTACCAAGTACACTGAGTGGACTTGTGCCTCTGTAGTTTTTGTAATCATTCTTGTTCTCCGTACCCTTGGATGAACAAAGGGGTTACCTAAGCTGTTTCCGTTTATCTGTGCTAATAAGAAAGTTGCATATTCAACCCATCCTAATTGGATCACTCTCTACTCCTATAAGTTGTGTGTTTTCTCTAGTTTTTTTCTTAGATGTCAATATATCTGACATTTGGTTTTATACGTATTTACTATTTTAAGCGTATCGTTTTCCAGAAACTGAATTGCACTATGACTGTCGACATGTTTACTTTGCATAAAAAATTGTATCTATAATGAATTCAATTTAATAAGTAGTTTTGCAATAGTTATTGAATAAAACGCACGAAGCATTAACGTTTTCTTAGTTTCAAGCAAATACAACTCAATTTATAAAATTTTTACAATCGTTAATTTTTCAAAACTGAAAGTATTAAAATGCTATTTTCTTGTTGATTTAGGCAGAATAGATCTTTAATTTAGTATTACATTATTTAATTTTCAATGTTAAGCCATTCCATAAATACTATGACTAAACAGCTGCTTTACTACCGTTTCAGAATATACACTTGTTCATATTCAAAACTTCTGTGTGCATAAATTACATTTTTTTGTATTGCGTATAAACAGGTACATCGTATTGGATTAATTAGGCAATTAATTATAAATTAGATACACTCATTTTGTTAGTTTATTAATGAAACTATAGAAAACACACATAAATGTCCTTATCTATATATAAATCTGATTATGTAATGTCAATTTTCCATCAGCGTTTGATAAACAATTCTGGTTAGGCTAGCCTTGGAATAGTATTACTATAGCTGCTAAAGGTTAACGATTTTATTTCTATATACGTTGTAAAAATGCAAAATTTGGTTAAAAAAAAGTATGCACCTACTAATCTTTAAAAATAATCAAAATTGCATGGTGGCAATTAAAGAAGCATATACGGGTTTGGTCAACATATTAAAGTGAGATGGAGAATTCTTGAAGAACACCTTAGAAAGTTGACCAGGTAACATTAAAAACACTATTTCAATAAAGCGGTTGCTAAATAAATACCGCTAATTAGAAATACGGCAATAATTATTTCAAGTCTTGCATAAAATATTCATTCGGTAAGTTACGTTCACTCTTAACAGCTGCAAATACGTTTTCTGTGTGTTTCAAAACAGTGTTTTCAAAATACACACCAGTGAAAATTAGTGCACATGTGTCAAATCACAAATTTATTGCAATTTTTATTAGAAGACCTTAAAAATTACTCAATTATAGTATTAGGGGTGAAATATTTTAAATTTGGTTGTTCCGCATTTTTACCATTTTCTGTAGTTAATCTAAATCAATTTTTAAATAAGGTTTTTGGTGAAATTGTTAATTAAAAATAGGCAAAGTGATTGTAAATTTACTTAAGGACATTTTCTTAATTTACTTAAAGTATTTAATTTATACAGTTATTTTACTAACACTGACTTACTTGTATTTGAAGTACTTTACTGAAGAATTGCAAAAGTTTTAAAAATTAGTGTTCCATAAAGTACGGTTGTGTTAAGAAGTGAAATGTGTTGACTTTTAATTAAGTGGAAACAAGTGTTCCAATTTACTTAGGTAAGAATAACAATTACCAATTAGCGTTTAGATTTTCTATTTATGCTTACCACTCTTACCTACTAGAAATAAAACTAAAAATAAATACAACGCATATTACGTTACTGATACATTTTATGATGCGTCTAAAATTATTTCCGGTGTTATAAATTGTGAAAGAGTAAAAGTAGATTGACTTTTATTTAAATGACATTAACATCCATTTGACGGATTTGACTGATATGAAAGTATCAAGTCATAAATAATAAAAAACAGCTGTTTATTAACTATCATTCTTAACACCGCTAACTTGGAGATGAAAGCGATCTTGTAGAAAAAAATCACAATTAAAAAATTAACAAAGTCGTTTAATTTGAAATACAATTATTAAGTGTTTCTATGAATGGGCAAACAAATCAAAATACAATGTTTGTTGTTAATCGATTTCTCCCGTTGAAAATTTGTTGATAAAGAATTAACAACGAAAAGTGAAATGCTAACTTTCTTTACATTTTTGTCTATTAAATACGATTACAAAAAATTTACTATTATTGTTCTTTCAATTGAATCAATAATAATAATAATAATAAAAATTGATTGACCAACTTTTTTTGTTTACAACAAAATTATTATAATCTAAGAACTCATGATAAGTAGGCATACATAAGCTATATAAAAACAGAAAGGAACATCTCTTACTTGCAATTAACCGTTTTCTATGACTTATAATTTACTCATATTTGTTTACAGCAATTATTTTCCTTATAAACATGTATAAATTTTCAGCAAACTTTAACCGCATAGATCTTTTTCCCATTTTTACTGTAAATGTTGAATCATTGTGCTTTCAATTGTGATTGGAACTATTGCTGTACCGATTATGAACGTAATAGTGGATTTAATCGTGATTAGGATTAACACAAATGACGCTGATACATTCAGCAACATTATTTCACAAATCTAAATCACCCCCTTCCTCTATGATCAAATAACCTTTCGAATGAATGTTAACAATATCAATATTACTATCACTGTTTTAAATACAATTCCATAATTTATTTTATACAATTATTCATTTCTCAGCGCGTTTCAATACAACATGTATCATTATCGGGAGAAAATATACCTATAAGTAAAATAATAACAAATAGTTAAGGTACAAATCAGCAAACTTGATGTAAACTATAATTCTGTATTTAAAATATCTGTTAAAGGTGAGTCAATAAGATCAACCTGTTCGTTCATTAGAGTGACTTTCTGTTAATGTTTATAAATTTCGAATGCTTCCAAAACATCTAATTTGTCTTTTTTGTTACAAAAATGTAAGAATGAGAGTTTAAGTTTTTTGAAGTCATACGGTGATTATTTACTATTAGATGCGTGGCATAATTTGAATTGATCTTGTGTTCATATTTATAACATCTAATCTGCTTTCGGCATATAGTATCAAAGTTCCTGCAATACAATTACAGAACGGGCAGTTCAATTTATAAATACAATTTTCAAAATGACGTCAGTTGAATATTTGACATTAAATACACATTTAAGAACACTGGTATTAGTTGAAAGTTACTTTATATTTCTTGTTCTGTTGTAATATGTGAACTACTTTTTCTGATATTTTTACAAAATATGAAATTTATATGTATTTATTTTCTTTCGGTTCTGCGTTTTGGTATATGTATTTAATAGATGGTTTGTATTCTTGATGTTTAACTAAAGTGTCAATTATATCTGAAATTAACCGTTTGATTGTGCGATTTGTTTTATAATTGATATTTCTTTAATGAAATTTATTCCGTTTCATGGTAATGACATTTCTCTATGTAATAATTATGTATATGGTGATATGAATCATTTGAAATTGTAATGTCCGTATATGTAATTTTCTGAATCTTGAGAAATCAAATTTGTTCTATGCATTAATTGTTATATTTAAACCTAGAAAATTAATGGTCTATTTTGTGAGACGCTGTAAATTGTTAGTATTAATTAAGAACTCATACGTAAATCTAAAGAACTATCAAAACATGCTAAAATATCATCAACATAACGAAACTAAAATACAATATTATCAGAAACTTTTACTTCAAAAAATTTATTTTTTATATTATTCATAAAGATATTAACTAAAATGGGCGAAACTGGACTGCCCATGAGCAAAGTTTTTTTTTTTTGATGAATCAAATAACAGAATTAACTCCACTCTTGTAACTAATTCAAGAATATTATTAAATAAAAAAAATTATTTAATTATTTATCTAAACCTGTAGAGCAGATATTGTCGTTTCGTAAACTTTGTTTCACATCTTTTTAAAACTTGGTTGTAGGATTTCTATTTAAAGTTCTATTATTAACAAAAATTAAACTTTAAATTTAAATAATAATAGTAATAATAATAATAATAATAATAATAATGTTTACAAATACACACTGTACTCCAAAAAAACAAAAAAAAAATACAACTGAAAATCTTATGGTCGAGTTCAGTACTACTCAGTCAAACCTTGAATATGTTATTAAAAACCAATAGATGCATTAGTAAAAAAACGTTATAATTTTGCAAAAATAATAAAAATAAAAAACTAAAAAGCATACAACTTAAAGGTTAAATAGAAGTAAAGAAAAGAAATGAGCTTTGATTATACGTACTATAGGTACTACATGCCCAGAGAAATACTAGAAATTAATCTTAAAATTAACTTTGATGGTGTTGACTACAAAAGTTGTCGGCGCGTATACTTTTTGAACGTACATTTCCAAAAAATCTAAGCTTGAAGGAACGGAGTTGTACAGCTTATAAATGCAGTAAGAAAAAGAGCGTTTAAAAATGGCAATTTTGTGAATCTGTGGAGTAATCAGTCCTTTGTTACTGGTACTTAATTTTTGAGGTGATCGGGACACTACGCCGAATTCCCACAACACCGACACGATGTTTGAAGGGCCATATCTTCTGCTAGGGACACGAAGCCGAACGTGACCACAACGCCCACTAATAGAAAAAAAATAATAGGGACGCTACGCCGACAGTACCCACATCCCCGACAAGTGGGACACAACGCCGACCATGCCCAAATCTCCGACGGGCACTACGTCGACAGTGCCCACATCGTCGCCAAGTGTACAACGCCGAATTTTTCTGTGAGGCGCTCGGTAGGTTAGGTTAAGTTCCTTATGCACTTGCTGACGATATGGGCACTCTCGGGCGCAGTGTTTATCGACGATGTGGACATGGTCGGCGTTGTGTCGCTCGCACATGCAACGGGCGTAATACCCTTGATTATTACTCGTGTTGTTTACACTCCACTACAAAGAATAATATTAGGCTCCTTTATCATTTTTAATAATGTCAAAATTATTGAATATAAATTGTCTATCGTTATTGTGAGACTTAAAATGATTACCTTATTATTTACGCTGAATGGGTTTAATTTATAAAGATATCATCTGCTACTATCGGTTTCAAAAGCAAGATAGGTCAGCTTGAAAGCTTATAACTTTTTTATTGCAAACCCAATTGATGTGAAACTTGGCAGAGATCTTCCCTGTAGATGTTTAATAACACTCAGAAAACACAATTTTTTAGACGCTTAACTTTGTAAATTAAGAATTAAATTATGATACAAAATATGGTTTTGCGGCCCGTGTTTTACATACGGTCGGTTTCAGTGAGCGTAGCTTCCTTATTTTTGTCTTAAAATGTGCGTGATTATAACCAGTGGCATATCAAAGTAATATAAACGTAACTGCAATTTCAAATTTGAAATATTTAAATTTGAAAAAATTACATGTCTCGATACATGCAAACTTCGATCTAAATACAAATGTTTTGTTTTAAGTGACGACATGTAGGTTCTAATTGTTCTTTAACGTTCCGTATTAAAGTACACGCATTTATCATGTAGTTTAGTCCTGGTTAATAAATAATTAAATTCTCATCCGAGAGAGAGGAACGGACTACGTTAGACGAGCTTCCGATCGACGACCCAATACGAATGCCGTCGCATGCGCGATGCGCGAAATCAAACTTCACACTGCTAAAATAAACGTTCCTTAAAGAACGATATTACTTTAACGGACCGATTTATTAAGAATATTAATCATGACATCTGGTATGAGCACAAGGATTTTTTTTATTTATATTATACAATTTAAGATACATATTAAATGGGGACAGCAGAAGCAATAAATAGTAAACTACAAAAATCAACAAATAATTGTGTGGAATGCGAAATTGGAAAACACCGTAACAGTAATGACTAGTTAATGCACTTTCTATTATATTACAGCTAATTATAACGTTCTTAGGAGTAATATATTTTCGGAAATAACCTGAAATTATTAGTTACCACAGTACTGTTGTAGAAGTGTACTATTTGTTTCTACTGTCCTCACTTAATATGTACCTTAAATTGTATAATATAAATAAAAAAAATCCCTGTGCTCATATAACCCTTGTACATGTAATTTTGTGTATAAATAATAAATAGTATAGTGTACATTTTAAACCAATTAAAAATATAACAGAAAGTACACTAAATAGTCATTATTGGTAGGGTATTTCCCAATTTCACATTCCACACAATTATTTGTTTATTTTTGTAGTTTACTATTTATTTTTTCTGCTGTCCTCATTTAATATGTACCTTAAATTGTATAATATAAATAAAAAAAATCCTTGTGCTCATACCAGATGTTTTGATTAATATTCTTAATAAATCGGCCAATGAAATAATATCATTTTTTAATAAACGTTTATTTAACAGTGCCCGATTTCGTGCATCGCGCATGCAACGGCATTGAACGGAAGCTCGTCGAACGTAGCCCGTTCTCTCACGCCTGAAAATTTAATTATTTATTACTTTGGATTAACCTATATAATAAATGCGTGTACTTTAATATGGAACGTTACAGAACAATTAAAACCTATACATCGGTCCACTTAAAACGAAAATATTTGCATTTAAAGCGAAGTTTGCACATATCGAGAACGTCATTTTTTTGAAAATTTAAATATTTTTTCAAAATTGTATATTACGGTTACCTTTATATTACTTTGATATGTCACTGGTTAAAATTTCGCACATTTTAAGACAAAGGAAGATACGAGCACTGAAACTGACCCATATGTAAAACACGGGCCACAAAACTACATTTCGTAGGATAATTTAATTCTTAATTTACAAAGTTAAGCCTCTAAAAAATTTACATTTTCTGAGTGTTATTGTATATCTGCAATAAAAAGTTATAAGCTTTCAAACTGACCTATCTTGCGTTTTGAAACCGATAGTAGTTAATTTTAATTCGCTTACTATTTAGTTTCAGTTTGAATAAATGAACTGTAATATTTACGTTTGCAATTTCTTTTTTATTTAGGTCAAATTCAGCTCAAATGTTAAAAGAATGTTAATAATAAAAATAAATCAAACGTTACATTTATTTAATCACTGAAATTCACAGTGCAAAAATGTTTTGTTTACAACCACATTTAACATTCAAGCTTTTAATTCTAAGTAATATTCTTAATACTACATGCAACAAAAAACCTTTATCAAAATAGAGTTCAATTTTGATATTCAAATTCAAGTTTGAGGAAATAAAACACATAAACGTTTCTTTATTTACACTATTAGAAATCGTACCTATCTGGTGCCTCATTGAAAGCCGATGACGTAACTACAATATAGTCAATCCAATGGCGCAATTGGGCTGATGATACAATTGGTGCCTCACTTCTTTTGTTCCCGCGATGTCTTGTTTACACCTTTTTTGTGGATAAAGTCTATTGCAATTTTATTTCCATTACTTTTATTACTTTTGTAAATAATTGCTTGATATTTTATAATAGCCAATTATTACCTTAATTGCTCAATTTTAACGACAAACAACTTGTGCGACGAACTGCAAGTGAACTACGAACAGCCGTGCTTTTAATTATCAATATTCTCCAGTTACTTTGCTTTATATATCGATTTATTACACTGGATCAATTGTCTTATTTTCCATTTAATCGTTTAATATTGAAGCACAATCTTGGAATACTTTCTCGATACTTAAAGAAACCGTGATTTTTAATTATTGCGTAACCTTTAACGAGATTTTAATTTATTGCACAATCTTTTTTATTGTAACCAACTTGACATTATTTTTACTGTGTTTACTTATCCTCTTATTATTTTAACAACGAAGATAATTTCGTCGAAAATATGATCTTTGAAGATGCTGATAGCTTCGAGCTCAGTGATACAATGATACCGAAATTTGGTCTAGAGTAAGGTAATACTTAGAGGTTTCTCACGTTTTAGCTGAATCCCAGTTACTTTAATACAGGGTGGTTCTAAATGTAGTTATCTCGTTTGCTTGAAAACTGATTAAAAATGGATTATCTTAAACGGAACACCCTGTGTATTAATACTAATCCGTAAATCCGCTGAAATTTACCGTTCACGTATGTGTATCATACCTATAGCTAACTGGTCGGGTGTCCGACATATGAGCATGTATTTGAAAATGATATCCCCTTTCGGTTTTTGATAATATCAACATTTTCGCCCATTCAGAAGCTGAACATACCTTCAAAAACGAGGAACACAATTATTTAAACAAAGTATTATTATAAAATACTTATCTTTTTTGGGGTTTTTTAATGATGTACTTTAAATTATACAATCTAAGCGTTTCGATAACACTTACAGTTATCTTTGTCAGTAGTAATGTTTGTTAAAAATTGTTCAAGATGTTGTAAACAATTTTGTCAAATTTGAAAAATTAAAACATAAACATAAGCCTGCTATTAATATAACAGTTTGAGAAACGTATAAAGCCAACTATAAAATTTTAGGAAAGAATAACTAGGTCATAAAAATTAAATATTGTTAAACTGCCTCAAAGATGACAAACCAGAACACTCTTTACGACGAAAGCTAACAATGAAATTTATCAGCCAAGAAACACATTTAACAAAATTTAATCGAGTTATGATGTAAGTGTAAAGTTGTGAAAAACTTCAATTTGAAAATGATAGAAGCATTCACAAATCCAAACATTACATCAAGTAAAATAACCGAGTTAAATCTAACAAAGAGATATCTTTATCAATAATTGGAAGTGTTATTAACAATGAAAAGCACAATGCATAACGTTCTTTGTAATTTTTTTAAATTTTAATTCAATTTCAACTACTTATGTTAACTTATAGCGCTGTGGTAATTTAACATATAATTGGTACAGCATTTGCTTCAAGGTCTAGGAAAAACACAGCAAAAAATCTAGACATACCAAAAGTTAAAATTAAAATCAAAATTAAGACGTATCATTATGCTTCTTTTTAATTATAAGATGCCAAAACCTGTTTAAACGGAGATTTTCTTCTTGTCTATTAAAATTATTAGGGTTGTTATATATTTCAATAGCTTCACGTTGCAAACGAACATAATAATGAGTTTGTCTTGACAATCTTTCCATATTGTCAAATTGAATGTCATGATTTAGATTATTCAGGGCATGGTCAGCCACAGCAGACCTTCTGGTTGACCCAATCTACAAAATCTCATATGTTCTTTGCGTCTTGTATCAAAGCTACGTTTTGTGGTCCCGATGTATACTTTTCCACATGAACAAGATAACTTATACACTCCGGAAGATGACAAAGGGTTTGACACATCTTTAGGTGATCTTAAATGTTCTTTAATTTTCTTGTAGGTTTAAAAATAGTCCTAATGCCATAGTAATTAGGATTTTTCAATTCTATTTGTAACATTAGCTATAAAAGGAAGAAAAGCAGTACCAACATTAAGAACTGGTTTTTCTTTAAGGTTACGTCTAGAAGGTGTAATAACATTATTGAGTAAAATATCCATTATCTTGTAAGGATTTTCTTAAATATTTATATTCATCATTCAAAATTCAGGGTCACAAATTCGTTTTGCTCGATCTACTAAAGATTTAATTACACTAATTTTTTGACGTGGATGGTGGTTGGATAATTTATGAAGGTATCTATCAGTGTGTGTCGGCTTTCTGTAAACCTTAAAAGATAGTGAATTATTATTTTTAGATATTAATATGTCAAGAAATGGTAAACTTCCATTAGCTTTATAAATTTGTTTATCTTTGAATCATGAAAAAAAAAGGTATAAAATAGTTATGTTTGCTGCTTTTGTTGTGGTAGATCTTATTTCATTCGAATCCAATTTATCAAATGCTTGGGTGAGTATTTGTTACAACTCGTCTCTCAGATGTACAGGTGTTTTGTAAACCTTTTCTTTGGACATATCCCACAGATAAAAATCTAAGGGAGTAAGATCGGGTGATCGCGCAGATCAATTCCACGGTCCAAAACGTCTTATCCATCGATCGTCAAAAAGCCTTTCAAGTTTTCTGCTCCTCTCTAGTTCAATGAGCAAGAGCCCCGTCTAATTGATACCAACAACTTCCTATATTTTTAAGAGGCAGATCAGCGACGAAGTTCTCTACAATATTTTCCAAAATGTTCTGGATGTTAGTGACTCCTTGTATATCATATACCTCACTTGGTTATCCATCAACATGCAGAAAACGTTGAAACTAAGTTTTTCTTGAAATCCGGCTTTTTTGGTGACGTGGGGGTTTTCGCTGCACCAAAAGTGACAATTTTTTCTATTGAAAATCGTTTTTCTTGAAAATTTTGATTGGTCATTCCAAATCATTTTATTTAAAGGATGTTCTTGGTTGTGTACCAACATCGTTTCACAAATTTCAACTCTTTGTTGAGGGCCTTGAGGCTTCATTTCGTGAACATTGGTGAATTTATAGTCATGCATGTTACGTCTTTACAAGATTCTTTGTACTGATGAATATTTTATACCTAAATCCTGAATATTTTATACCTAAATCCTGTTCACGATTTTAAGGTTGATCCAAACGCTTTGAAATTTTCCTGAATTTGTATAAATTTCCTGAGGTTCATTGGTGGTAGATTCGGATACATTTCCCTGCTGCCCTGCTGATCATTTTGTCGCACTGTCCAAAGATAATAAACAAATTCATAAGAACTTCCTTAGAGTAATTTTGTTCGTTCGTTTCTGAAGGTATTTTCAGCTTCTCAATGGTCGAAAATGTTAATATTATTACGATAATGACACAACGTTAATGTCAAATAGTAATAATGGTCTTCTTACCGAAACCGAATGGGGATATCATTTTGAAAGTGAATTTTCGGAAATAAATGTTCTTAAGTCGGAAACCCGACAAGTAAGGAATAGGTATAATATACATACATAAACGGTCAATTTCGGTAGCTTTCCGGATTAGTATTAATGCACAGGGTGTTCCATTTAAATAATCCATTTTATTGATCAGTTTGACACAAAAATACTCGGGGGTATTAAAGTCTAGCAAAACCATATGAATTCTAATAACAATAATCAAGTTAGATCAAGCAATACAGCACAAATTTAAATAAGTAATTGACGTCGCAGGTTATAACGTTGACGTTACTATAATTAATAAGTAACTAAATTCAGCTTTAATTGCGGCCCTAAATGTGCAATCTTTCATAAAGTTAGGCATAACTAATTTTTAACACATAAAAGAATTTAATTACACTTAATACTACATTAACTATCACTTTATTTTCAAATCTACTTATTAATCAATAATTAAGATTAAAAATTGATTTACTACCTATATTAAGTACCACTCATTAATTTTTTTAATCTTTATTTGGTTGTGTATTTGCTTTTCCGATATATTCTAACCTGATAACTGTTTTATGCTCGAATTGATTAATAACTATGGCAATTCTGCTTGTAAAAGGCATTTTTATGGTTGATGGTAATATCCTCTTGTCGGATTGATGTTGTGGTTGTTTGGTGCCCAATGGTAGTCTAAAATAAAAAGAAAGAAGTATCAGTTATGTGAATTGTAATGATTGTTGGTATAAGAAGAACTAATCAAAGTAAGTAAAATGATACAGAAACACCCAACCTGGGCCCAGTCTTCGCGGCGACCCATTGTATGTTTACCCGAAAAAGGCAAACACCTCCTAACCGTGCGTTACAATCACTCTCCACACGTTTGTCGTAGTTTCCGCATCAGCGAGTGACGGAAGACATGTAGGGGCTTCTCTATTTTGAAATATTCGAGGATGCCCAAGAGGAAATCGAATCCTAAGGTGAGTTGAGGAGGCGTGATGCCGATTGCAATCGGAACCACTTTCGGTACTTCCGCTTTCCCAACACAATTTTTCGTCGCTTTGTCGCAACTGATGCCGTTTCGTCTCGAAGAGGGTTCCCATGATGGCGGTGTCCTTTTCGACCGTGGAGGCTTCCATCTTCTTTCTTGGCGGAGGTCGAGGAACGTTGGATATCCTCTGTAGCTTGTGGGTAGGCCTCACAGCAGGTAATGTATTTTGCTCGGCATATATGTCCTTTTTACTTTTACGTGCTAGTTTTAATGTAATTTATAGACGTTACTCAAACGATCCCAACTTTGGAATGTTAGTCATAAATAATGGCAATACAAGTCACAAGCGGTTTATGACTTTTGCTTTTGACAGAACAATTATAATCCATTTTGAAATAGCTTGGCCTAGAGGGATAACTAACATTCAAAAATCGATGACGAATTGTTAGTCAGGGGTAACGTACCATTTGTGACTATACATACCGTGATCAATATTCGATCTTTAGCTCAATAACGAAGTTGACTTGAACAAAATTCAAAATGTTAAGTTTAACTTTACGTTAATAAACAATATTAAGAGTTACTTCAGGGCTTTTGCCCCATGGCTCCCATCAGGCAACAGGAGATTTAGACTTAAACTGCGTTTTGTGCTGGTCACCGCATAGCCGAAAATCTTGTTTCACATGGATAAGTGAAAAAATACACCAAAGGCCTTTTAATTAATTCTCTCTTGATTTAAGCGTTTACCTAGTTTATACACCTACGCGCTTAACATAGAAAAATGATCCTCAAATCCCCATCTCCTATCTTACTTTTTCAACGCAGAAACTTCCTTTAAAGTCTTACAACTGCATGAGTGTGTGTAAGCGTGTGTGTCTGTGCCTGTGTCTGTGTCTGTGTCTGTGTCTGTGTCTGTGTCTGTGCCTGTACCTGTGTCTCTGTCTGTGCCTATGCCTGTGTCTGTGTCTGTGTCTGTGTCTGTGTCTGTGTCTGTGTCTGTGTCTGTGTCTGTGTCTGTGTCTGTGTCTGTGTCTGTGTCTGTAGTGTCTGTCTGTGTCTGTGTCTGTTTCTGTGTGTGTCTGTGTCTGTGTCTGTCTCTGTCTGTGTCTGTGCCTGTATCTGTGTCTGTGTCTGTGTCTGTGTCTGTGTCTGTGTCTGTGTCTGTGTCTGTGTCTGTGTCTGTGTCTGTGTCTGTGTCTGTGTCTGTGTCTGTGTCTGTGTCTGTGTCTGTGTCTGTGTCTTTGTCCGTGTCCGTGTCCGTGTCCGTGTCCGTGTCCGTGTCCGTGTCCGTGTCTTTGTTTGTGTCTGTGTCTGTGTCTGAGTCTGTGTCTGTGTCTGTGTCTGTGTCTGTGTCTTTTGTCTGTGTCTGTGTCTGTGTCTGTGTCTGTGTCTGTGTCTGTGCCTGTGTCTGTGCCTGTGTCTGTGTCTTTGTGTCTGTGTCTGTGTCTGTATCTGTGTGTTACTTCCTTGCAGAGACACATTCAGACCATTGAATTCTTGAAAAATATTACAAATGTATGAACAAATGCATTATCAATTATCTTTCATCGCTATCATGGTTTTGTTATGCAAGGTACGGTTTTACAGATACAGCTCATGTCTCAATTCGAAAACGCAAAGATGTTACCGCAATAAAATACTATTATATTAATCTCTCATGGCATCACACAACTAGCAACTCTTTATTTATGTCGTTATTGACATTCTCGGAAGGTAAATGTCTCCCTGTATGTAAGTAATCCTCCAAACCGCACCAGTATCTCTTACAAATAGTAATACTTGGTAACATGGTGACATATCAAACAATAACTTGTTTCTTGTGGTATCAATACATATATTCTCACAGTAGAAAAGATCTTCAAGGAGTTTACTATTTTCAGCGATAAATGTCATGTAGATCAAGGTGTCATAATTGCTGCTGCAAGTTTCCTCATCCAATTGGATCTCAAATTTCTTCTTTTGAGCTGATGGATTAATCGCCCATTTATGTCCTCCACAAGGTGTTCTATTCTACGACTAATTTGTGCTGTCAGATAAAGAACGTTATTAAGCAATCTATAATTAAGTCTATTGTATCTATTATATCTATAATCTATAATTTTGACACTCTTAGTTGGAAATTAATTTACTCTTACTTAAAAAACAGGAGCCAGGTCGTAACAGTAAATGATAAAACATCAAATTCTCGTTTATTGACTGTGGGAGTTCCCCAGGGATAAATATTGGGACCACTACTCTTTTTAATATGTATAAACGATTTACATTATTGGTTTAACATTAATCAATCTCTTCTGTATTCAAATGACACCACATTAATTGTTAATGGTAGTGACCTTAATAAACCTTTGGACAAGGCCCAAAATGCTTTAAACTCGGCTGAACAGTGGTGCCAAAATAATCTTTTAATTTCAAATAAAAAAAAACCATTCAAATGATGAACACCTTGAAACCTCATTCATTTCATAACCCCAAGTTCGTACAATTTTTTGAATCAAAATAGATCCAAAACTAGGCTTTTCAGAACATGTTAAGTCTTTAGCCAAATTATTATGTTCTGATGCGTCGTCTTGCAGATAATATTTCAGAAAATGGCCTATTTCTCATTTATTCACTGTCGTCTGTGTTACTGTAACATAGCTTGGGGCAACTATTCTCAATCGTCGCGCATTTTCGCTCTTCAACGTCGTGCTGTTCGAATTGGATTTGGGTACACTGAAGATTGCAAATGACTGTTTACTAAACTTCAAATCTTAACTCTTCCTAGTATTTTTATACTAAACTGCATACTGCATGCCAAATCAGATTCAGATCTTTATTCAATTAGGTCCAGTGTTCACCGCTATGGGAAAGGAAATTGTAGTGATATATGCAGAAACTTTTATAGACTAACAAAAACACGTAATAGTTTTATTAATTTAGCTGTAAAGTATTTTAATTAGTTACCGACAAAATTTAGAAACCTAGACTTTGGTTTGTTAAAACGCTTTTTTTTTTTTTTTTTATTTTTTTTTGTTAGTTTGCTCATGCTTATGGGATTAGAAATTATTTATTTTAGCTTGTGTATCTTATCGTGGACTGTTCAGGAGTCCTTCTCCTCTTCAGCCCTGGTCATTCTCTTGTTGATGGTGTTGCGCTGTTTTTGTTATTGTATTGTGTACAATCATGAGGTGCGGTAATTTTGGTAATAAAAAGAAAAAAAGATGTTTAAATTTTGGATGTGATTTTGAGGCGGTGTTGTGTGGTGATGCTTTGGATTGGTGTGTTCGTTGTGTGGGTTGTGTGGGCTGTCCTGTTGTCGCTTGGTTGCTTATCTAGAATAAAAGAAATATGTATTAGTAAAGTGTAACACTGTCGATATTTACAGAACAGAATTTATGTAATTAAAAATCGATACTAAATACTTATCTCGGGCGCCAGACTTCGATCCGGACCGTCGTGTGTTTACCCTAAAGTAGCCACCTCCTGACTGTGTGAGAGGAAAACCCCCACAAGTCAGTCGCAGATTCCACCTTAGCGAGTGCCACTGCCACCTTACGGATGACAGGTAGGGCCTTCTCCATATTGAGCCCTCCGAGGAAGGTCAATAGAGTCGAACCCTAAGGCAGATTGATCGGGCGGGTAACGATAGCGGCGGAGCCACTCGGTACTTCCGCCTTCTCAGCCTTGCCTGCCGTCGCACGGGCGTAGCTGACTCCGGTCCGAGTCGAGGAGGGCGCCGGCGGTGTCCTCTTCGGCGGTCGCTGCGGTGCTTCCATCTTCTTCCGTTGCGGAGGTCGAGGGAACTTCGGGCATCCACGGTAGCTTGCGGGTGGTCCCCACCGCAGTTAACGCACTTAGCCCGGTCGGTACGGGGTAAAGTGCATTGACTGCTGTGGTGATCACCGGCGCACTTCACACAGCGTGCTGCCGCCCTGCAGCAACGCTGTGCGTGGCGGAAACCTTGACACCGGTGACACTGCCCGATGTCGGATTTCCGCCTCAGGTCCTCGACGGTGACTCGGAGGCGGGCGACGTGCTTCACCTCCCGAATCCTCTTCTTGTCCTCCTCGCTCGGTAGGTGTACCAAAACCAGGGGATCGCTCGGCCTCGCTGCTTCATCCTGAAACAAGAAACTGTATTAATTCCTTGCGTCATCAAATCGGAGCTTACATCCGCTTCGGATAGCTCTACGGGCACGCCACGTATTACTACCTTGGCAAGACGCTCGCTCCTTGCCTGATAGGTGTGGTACTGCGTACCACACTTATCGAGATACCTCATCAGCCTGTCTCGGTCCTGGAGTGAGGCAGGCTGTATCCGTATTCCCTCGAAGGTCGCCTTGGCCCTGGTGAAGGCGATCTTCTTCCGGTCGAGTTCGCGGAGAAAGCAACCCAGTTCTCCTCTGACGAAGGATTACCGGGGTACTTTCTCCTGGTCTCTGCTGCGGCGGTCTGCTCCATCGCTGTGGCGGTGTCCGTGTACTGCTCCAGGGCGTGGTACACGTTGCTCGTCGGTGGCGGCGTAGGCGGGCGGACGGTCGTCTTCTTCGGCCTCTTCTTCTGCGCCACGAAGTCATCGGGGCTGGTGGATCCAGGACGGGGGTCTTCAATTCTTCTTTCTTCGGCGGCTACGGCGGCGGCGGCTTGCGGCGGCGGTGCTGCTCTTGTTGTTGCCTCGGCTGGCGGGGCGACGTCTTCTGCGGGCGGTGGTGGTAGTGTCTTCTTTGGCCTTCTCCTCTTCTGAGCGGTGGCGGCAGGTGGCGGGTCGTTTCTGGCGCCCTCCACGGAAGGGACAGAAGCGACGGTATCGGGCTGGCGGTACTTGCTGATGGTTGGTTACCTGGCTTGTAACCGTACCATATCTCTCTGGTGTCGCTAGCGTCCCCGTCGAAATCCACGATGTCGATCCAGGGGCTCCGTCGTCGTCGTAGACCTCTCGGCCCGGTCTATGGCGCGGCATCGTTATGTTGATACCGGCCGATAAAATCGAATTTAATAAATTACTTGTAAATTACAGAGTAATTAAATCTAAATTAACGACCTGCTCTGTTCGGAAACCAGAACAGGAATGTGTTAAAACGCAAAATTAAGTCCTTTTATTAAATCAAGCTTTTTATAGTGTTCATGAATTTGAATCTTGAAATTTAAGACTTCTGTAAAGTGTTTATTTTATAATATGTATTTCAGCAATAAACGATATTATTATTATTATTATTATTATATTATTATTAATTAATTTTGTTCAATTATTCCGAAGTTATTGCGCCTCCCCCGTGAAACCTTGGCCCCCGGTGGGTGTCACTGTTTGAAATGGCAGGGTCATTTTATTGTTGTAAAGTACATACAATGTGAAATCCTAAAAATGAATTTACAAATATACACCTACTATTATCAAAAGTGGTATGGTTTAAATATAATATTCACATTTCTAGTGTCCTTTCTAAGTAATAAAATATTTAAATCAAAATTTATAGCCAAATGTATACACTCTGATTCTAAATATAATAGTGTGAAAATAACTGAAAAAATTAACTAACACCTTGATGTCATTTATTAACGGAAATTAAATTAAATAAACTAAAAGAGGTTATATAATTGCACAAAATAATACTATTTGAATATTGTAGATATTTCATTTTTGGCATGCAACAAAATTTAATCTTGAATGTGAAGGTGGGATTAAAATTTTTTTTAAGTTGATAATTTATATAGTGTTAGATAATTTAACTGACTGAAACTAAAGTATAACATCAACTAGTCGTTTTTTGTATTATCTGCGGCTATTGTATACGTTATACATTAAATTAGAATCGTTTGATAAATGTGTAAAGATGCAAAGTGTACCGGGTGGCCAACTAAGAACGGCCGTCGGCCATATCTCAGGAATGGATTAAAAATTTTATAATCAAAGGGGGCCTCGAGAAACACCTGGAAATTATTTTCAGAAATGTAGGTCCACCGCTAGAGGGCGTATTTGACAGTTAAAATTTTTCAAAATTTACTCAATTAAGGGCATGTTAAATATTATAACCAGATTCCTCGACAAATTGTGCATATTTTTATTTGACAGGTTTTAGTCTATCTCTTCAAATAAGGGGATGGGAACCTTGTTACGACAAAACGCCTTATAATTTGTTCTCATTGTTAGTAGCGACAGCATTACATTTAGGTAATCTAGCGGCAATCATAACATTAGTATGATAACAGTTTAAATTACTGCAGACCAATGTAAGATCTTTTCATCCAGGCTAAATTTAATAATTTCCGTTAACGCGAACTAGCCTACTAGACGTTGGAAGAACAATTCCGCCATTTACCTGTTTCTTACGATATCTCAAGATAGGAAAAAGATATTGACTTGCAGTTTTCACTGTTTTATTACTAATTTAGTCTACTTTTAAAGACCTACTTAAATTTTTATGCTTCCATTTAAAATTGTAAAGAGAAAACAGAATACCAAAAAAATATTAAACAGCGCCCTCTAGCATATACAAATTTACAAATTGTCTATTGTTTAATAAAAGCTCTTTCAAACAACATCAAGTTTATTAAAATCGGTCAAGCAGAACCTGAATTAAAGGCGTTTTTTCGTAACAAGGTTCCCACTCTCCCCCACCCTTTATTTGAAGAGATAGACTAAAGCTTGTCAAATAAAAAATACTCAGAATTTGTCGAGGAATCTGATTATAATATTTAATATGCCCCTTAATTGAGTAAATTTTGCTTTTTAAAATTTTAACTGTCAAATACGCCCTCTAGCGGTGGCCCTACAATTCTGAAAATAATTTCCAGGCGTTTTTCGAGGCCACTTTTGTTATAAATTTTTTTTCCGCACCTGTACTATAATCCATTCCTGAGATATGGCCGACGGCCGTTTTTAGTTGGCCACCTGGTAGACTACCTGGTTTAGAATATCACCCATAATAGGAAAACTCGTTTTTCCCCGACCTGTTCATAATAATACATTCATATTTGAATTAAGTTGAAAATTCAACGTCAGAATAAGTCTTTACTTTTTTAAGGGCCCTAAGGGCGTTTTGTATGGCCTCTAAAAAGTTCTAAAAGGATATTGTATAGTAAGAAACGAAATTTGAAGAATGTTTTTTTTATGTTGAATATTTTATTCAGTAAGGAGTTTAACATTTTATCCTCTAATAATGACCTAAGGGCTCTAAAAGGGGCTATAACGTTGACTTTGGGTCGCTTAAAGGCTTAAAATGATAAATGTAAATTTCTGTATTGGATCAAATATTTAAGATTCAAACTTCAAATTTTGATCTTTGCAATACAGGACCCTCCTAATCCATTTTAAGGGCTCTTCGATAGAGGCCTTACGACCCTATAAGGGGCTAAATTGTGGAATTTCTTGTTTGATCAAATACTCAAGATAAAGATCAAGCATTTACCACAAACTTAGGTTTTGCTATTCAGGACCTTTTTAAAACTGTTTTGGATCATACAAAAGGGCCTTAGGGTTCCGCTGAATCCAAATATGCCATAAAAAGTATGGTTCACGTTTGAAATTTTAAAGTTGTGCCCTACAAGCCTTCTTATGGACAGAGAGCTCAAAATCTGGTATGACAATTGGATTTCTCGAGAAAAATTACTGAACCAAATGTTTTAAAATTTTCTTGTTTTTTTTTATTGAAAAAGTTATTAAGCAGTTTTCAGATTTTTTTAGAGATCCGATATATGTAAATAATAATGTAGGCAACATCGAATTTTCCTCGGAATTCCCTTAAATACAAACGTTGATTGAATTAAATTAAAGTTTTCTCAGATTTTAATCTGGGATCTGATTTGCTCTTTATCTTGTTACTCTTGCCTTTGAGTATAAGTTTAGATTTTAAGCTCCTTCTAAGAAATAGTTTATTACCCGAGTTAAAGCGGTTTTGTTAAATATTTTAGTACGGTTATTTATTGACAAAGTATAGCTTATTTCTCACTTTCTTATTTAATTTTTCTTATTTATTTATTTGTGAATACTCTATAAGTAAGATTTCTCTAACATTTGATATAATGTAGAGACGTTCAGTTATGTTCGTTTACCGAAAGTAGCATTATGCTCATTTGTAAATATATTCATTACTTCGTAACCCCGCCACCAATATCCACCAAATCGACGGTGTCTGTAGTTTTAAATCTCAAACACTAACATAAAATTTGAATGCAATCGCTTTTCAAGTTTGAGTTATTCTGATCAAAAGAAATCAACCTATCCCTCTTGAACTTTCACTACTTTTCAAGGTTTTGAGTTATTGCGTTTTAAAGAAAATCACATTTACCCCTCTTACACTTTACTCCGCAAATCCACCTGTACAAAAAATTACTAAAGTCTTTATGTCCTAAAGACGTATGCTTAGTTTGAATAGATTAGCTTTTGACCTGTTGAGTTATCACACCCGATAAAAAATTATACTTACCCCCCTTATCTCTAACTAATCCACTGTTATCAATATTACCGGTATTACGTTTTACACAATTAATAATGTCAATTTCTCAATTTTTTGATACTTTCTGACCACTTTACAGTTTTTAATGCAAAGCAAACTTGCGTTAAGGAAAGCTGAATGGATATTTACTTTAATTTGTAGTTTTTTTTTTGTTCAATTTTAACGAAAGTTTGCATGTGGTTCTAATTTTCAATTCAAAATATTTTGTCCAAATAGATTTGTTCCGTGAAATCAAGACCTACAACTATTTATTTCCTTCTTACATTAACTCGACGACTTAGATCCCTTTTCAATTGTAATTTGGTGAAAATTCACCTTAGGTCAAGCAAGCTAAGTCTACGGAAAATATTAACCGTACTAATATTTGTTTGGTATATTACACCTATCTTAAAGTCTATCCAGGGACGCTGATTAAAACCAGAACGATGTGATTATTTATCGATAGGTTTGTTTACAGGACCAATTAATTTTGTGAAAAACTTACAATGAAACCAACACAAAAAAAGAAATGACAAATTCGCCTTTTTAGTTTTTACTATAACGGAAACGATAATATATTTATAGCCATAACGGTTTGCGGCTTGTAACAAAGTAACCTTCTAGTGAAATTAACTGTTTCACTTTCAAATCTACCCCAATTTTTAAAAGTTCTAAAAAAAACAAGAAATATTACGTGGGAATATTGTCATATTTATTATTAAAAGAAGTATTAAATTTTAAAATACGCAATTGTTTCGAGTTTCAACGTTCCCAAACAGAGCCGTCTTTTGATTTTTCCGTATGTGCCAATGTAATTAATTACCAACCGGCCACCCATTACCCAATTCCGTGCGTATAAAAATCCTAACAGATTTTTCACGATCTTTAAGAGTGAGGCAGTTTCAGCACATGGGGGAGTACCTGTTTTTCTACCCCAACATGTGTTTGCTTTTACTTTTCAGCCCCTAATTGCATACATTTGAATGTCGGTTACATAAAATACCAAAACCCGTTAATCATCTTTATTTTCGCGGTAACAATAGCGGTTTAAATTTTTTTTTACAATAATAAGGTGTTGTCGGCCCACTACCTACATACCTAAATATCCTTTTAGTGTTAAGAAACAGTATCATCTACATTTTATAACAAAAAAAAAAGGTTTGAGCAACTCAATATGGGGTTATAACTTATTTCATCTTGTTTTTCCATACATTTATAGCATATTGAATGTCCCGTTCCTAATAGAGTATGGATACAGAAATTATTATTTTATATGCACGCGGTAATAACCTATATTAGATCCAGATGTATGAAAACGTGATTAAATTATCACACCATCTTTTTAAATGAAAACCATGTTCAATTTGCCACATACATAATTAATTACAATATATTATGCTCAGTTCCAATAAAGGTGTGGTAATCAAAGTACGTATGTTGTGGTCAGGGTAAAACTTATCCACAGTTTTAATATTTCTAAATTGGTCGAGTTTAATTATTATTAAAACGAAAAGTTCATACTTCATCAATCCATAGAAGTGTTTCCGTGTTGTTGCATAAAGGGGATATAAAAAATATTCCTAAATTTCAAAAATCGAAAAACGTCAATCCTTAAATTGATGAATAAAAATTTATTCAAATATTTTGACCCACCTTTTTCGTAAAAACTTCCGTATTTACAATGTCAATAAAAAAATTTACTCACGCAACTGCACTCAAATAGAAGTAGGTACGTGCTGTGGTATTATTTTTTTTCTTTCTTCTTGGTGTTGAAAGTGAAGGTGATCGAGATTTTAACGACAGTTACTAACTTATATCAAAGAATTTTCTCCTTTAACAACCTGTTTTCGAATAATCCATAAAGCTTATATTTGCATGAGATAGAGGAAGTTAAATGTGATACAGTTTACTTTTATTTTGATATCTTTGCCATAAAACTTAACTGTCCGGTACTTTATAGGTACATAAAATTCCTTTCTAACATTTACTGGACTATGAAATGGTAATATTCCAAAAATCTTTGAGACCTAATTTTTAATATTCAAATGTGTTTAATGGTTTAATTTTTGGCTGAAAATAGTGAAGTGAAAATTTTAAGTGATTTTTTTAATTAATTGTTATTGAAAGTGAACCATTGGAATCTAGTTATCCTCGTAAGTAAATTTCTATCCGGTGTGGAATTTTCCGCAAATGGCGTTTTTCGTATAGATATAAGAGTTTGTACTTGGTGTAAAGGTAGTCGCTATATATTTTCAAGTTTCAAGTTTGCAAACGAGTTGGTGGATCAACTTATTTTTAAAAGGATTTTATTAAGATAAAATGGTAGTAACGCCAGTTTTCAGGTCGATGCCTTAGCCGAATACACTGAAACAGCTTGTGCTATTTCGTATCTCTAAGGAATGTTTGCAAAAATGTTTTTAATCAAGGGCAAAATGTGCTATAGAGACATGAAAAAGCAATAAAAATAGAATAAACATTTTTTACACAACATTACACCTTTGAAACGCCATTAACAAAAGCATTAACTTAAGTTAAATATTAATACTATCACTTTCTTCTCTATTGTAACGTAGGATTGTAAAAACTTGCTCTGCATCGTATTAATATAAAAATTAAAATATACAGATATCTACTTCGAAACTTTAAATAGGAAAATTATAATTTAAGATTATTTTGATGTATAAAAGGTCCAATTGTCTGGTTTTCTTTTGTTACAACCAAATTACTTCCAAATCCAACGGATGGGAAGTATTGTATCGCTAAAAAAATTTTCAAAAATTTGTATTTGCTCAATCGCTTTAGAATGTTCAAAAACGTCCAAAAACAAAATTTGAGCAAAAAATAATCTTATAATAATTTAAAAAATAATCTTGTCTGTGTGTCTGTGTCTGTGTCTGTGTGTGTGTGTGTATTCCATAACTTTCGAAGGATTTAACATATCAACTTGAAATTTGGCACACATATAGATGTCAACTACCCACGGATTGTTTTTGGGGTCAGTGGGGAATGCGGAAAGGGGTAAAATTGTGGGGTAAGTACCCCTTTTGCAAATTTAGATTTTTTTCCTTTTAATATGTGATTATTAATATAATTGTGAGTATTTTTGTCCCTATAATTTTTCGGTGCGGTTTACAAAATATTAGCACAAAACCGGTTTTTCCTTAAAATTTTCGAAACTACTTAACATATTCAAAAAGTGTAAATACTGTTAGATAGGAAATAAAATTGCTCACAAAAAGTGTTTGAAAATTTTGTCATTTTCGGAACAGTTCCAAAAAGCTCAAGTTTGGAACCCGTCCACACGATTTTGGTTAATACCAACGGTTTTTTGTAAAGTTAATCGTTTTCGAGTTCTTTACAGAAAACCGATTTTTTGATGTGGAAGTATGGATACAATCTGCAGAGGTTTTTGTGTCTTGAAAACAAATATTTGTAATAAAATTGATTGTAACAAAGAGGGCTATAATTTAAAATTATTCACAATTATGCAGGGTGAGATTAATTAAATTTTGTTTTTCGGCACTCAATGGAAATTCTGTATAGCAACCATTTCTTTATAAAGAATTACTATTTATTGGAATAAATATTAAACGCACAACTATTATCGTTAGAAAAACTTATGCTTGTACAATATTTTAACCGCAAATCATTAAATGATAGTGATAATTTTGATAACTCCTCCATTTGACATAGGAAATGTGCAATGCCTACATGCAGGAGCCAACTGCAATTCAGTACGTTCTAGGACATCTGATGAATTCTGATATCCACTGTTTCACGATGATGGCTGATTAAAAATCATTTTCGAAGGTGCGGTGTTATTGTTAATGCTTCCTTCTATATATTCTTTTAGAGTCATGTTTGGTCGCTATCTTCCATGATCTTTGAGCCTCCTGATATCCACTCCACCCTCAGTAAGAAAAGTTGACGCTCGACGTAGACCGTGTCCAGTGTAACCGTCTGGGTTGGGTAATTTCAAATAATGAGCAATTTTGTTCGGCATCCTATGGAAACTATGGATCCCCACAGGTTGCACTGTACATTTATTTTGATATGTTTTGGACGCAAGCTTACATATCTCATGTACAACTCAATTTCATTAATTCCTCTCATTTCCGTCATAACGGTGAATATACGCTTCTTCCTTGTCTTAGTGGCATAGAGGGTAACAACCAAAATAGAGCTGGTATTCTCGATACCCTTCACGTTTAACTCTCTTAGCTCCTCACTATAACATGCCCCATCGAGACCGAAAATTAACGCCACTTTAATCATAAGAAAAGTATCGTCAGGCGCTAGTGTCAAAAATTTTGACACATCATCCTGCGATAGAATTATTTATTTTTTTGCTTCATATTTTGATATATCGACGTTTTCTTTCACTCTCAACGTACTTTTCAAGATGTAATATGGCAACCAGAGCGTAGAAGAGTTCAGTCTTTCAACCTGTAAGGATAAAACTTAAAATAAATAAATAAATGTATTGAGGAAAGCTAACTTTTTCATGAAAAAAAGGAAGCATAACTTCTTAGTCGATATCCCTTACATTCTGTGAAGTCCTCCAAATAATTGAAAATATTGTAGGTATTCTCGTATTTATCTCGTGATTTCAAAGGTATTAAACTAGCAGCAACTTCAAGTGCTAATGTCGATATTTCAGGATGATTTTCATTATTTATTTCCATTTTCACGCGATAACACTGGACCAAATTTTTGTTTACCTCTTTTTGTTTAGTTGCTGCAGTGATGGAAACGGCAATTTGATTCTCGCGCTTCCATTTAGTATCGGAAAAAATTTTATGTATTATTCTTAAAGAAAATTGGGTTCCTCTTTACTCATCGCGTTTATAATCTCGACTGCGGCTCGATTAGAAAGATCGCGGTTCGTAAAGAACACAATATCTTTCTTTACTTATAATACAGATAAGAACAAATACAACGCTGTACACTAATGTAACTGAATTCTCCGTAATAAAGAGTTACTAAATAGTTTTATAACAATAATGATGAATTTTAAAGAGCCGTTAACAGTATTTCAAACTACAAAATTTTTTTATGCGAAAAATTTTAACTGGCTATCGTCGGTGTGTGGTCAGTCCCCCAAGCATAAAATTTTTAATTTTTTTGTTGCAATAATTTATTTGTGTTTTTTGGCTAGTTTTTGTCGTTTGTTAGTTAGTATTTCTTCCAATTAAATTTTTTAAATTTACGTGTGAAGTTAGCGCCTAAAACAACATTTTTTATTTTTTTTCTATCGTTTGTTACTGTTTGTTGGCTTCTTATTAGCCCTTTGTTGGTTATTAATATTTTCCCAATCATATTTTTTAATTTTTATGTTAGCCCCCCTCAGGGTTATTATTTTTAGTTTGTCGTCATTGCATCGCTTGTAGGTGTTTTTTGGCCGACTTTTTATCGGTCATTGGTTTGTCATATTTTCAAAATTCATTTTTTCCAAGCACTTGACACAAACACTTCGTAAGTAAATGAATTTTACTCAAGTGCGAAACCAGTCCTTCTCAGGACTAAGCCTGATAACGAAAGCAGAGTCCATTTACGAAACGTCGCGCTACAAAAAAATAGTTAGAAAACACTTATAATACAGAATTATCAATACTTGACCTAAATTTAGACCTTCCGACATTGGAATTTCTAAAATTTTTTAATGTTAATCGTTTATTTGTGTTTGTTGGCTAGGTTTTTTATTGTTTGGTTTCTATATTACACAAGGTGAATTTTTGTCATTATTTGTATGGGGATCCCCATTTGCTAAAATGGAGAAAGATTTGCTTCTTTAGAAGACTAATACAGGTACGTTTCTCCAAAATCGTTTCAACGCTTTACTTCTTTATTTCTAAAGATAGATAAAATTTGTTTAAATACAATTTGTAGATAATTTTGTGCCAAGTAACGTAACCGTAAATTATGAAGTTATGAAGCCAAGTTAAATTTGTTTAAATGGAAACCATAGTTGGCTATGATATATTTTAATAGTGCATTTTTACTGGTTGTAATGATGTAAGGGTTTTATCACTTATTTTAATAAACAAAAGCACAATGCACGTTTCTTTTTATTACTGGGTTTAACAAAAATCATATCTTGCCATGGAAAACAAAAGTAAAGCAACTGAAGCGTTATAGTGCATTTTTTTACTGGTTGTAATGATGTAAGGGTTTTATCACTTATTTTAATAAACAAAAGCACAATGCACGTTTCTTTTTATTACTGGGTTTAACAAAAAATCATATCTTGCCATGGAAAACAAAAGTAAAGCAACTGAAGCGTTGTTTTGACAGTTAGTTCGTGAGTGTAATTCTTATCGGTTTTGTCAGTGCTTTCGAAAATTAATTATGGTGTACGCAAATTTCGAGAAACTTGATATAATCGAATGTTACATCATCTGTAACAAAAACAGTCAACGAGCGGCCGAACGCTATTTGTTAAGGTATTTTGATCGATCTCAGCCATCTTTACACACCTTCAAGAATTTTTACAACAATTTAAAAGAGCTTGGGAGTCTTGTGAATCACACAAGTAGGGGTAATATTGATGAAAACGTGCAGATAAAGGTTCTAGCTGTTTTAATCAAAATCCGTCTACATCAACACGGCAAATTGCACAAGACGCTGCAATCTCACAGCGCTCAGTAGTGAGAACTGTAGCAAAACATAAATAGCACCCTGGTGATGATGAAAGAAGATTAAATTTTTGTAATTGGTTCATAAATATGTGCCATGATAATAACAACTTTCCGATGCAGACCTTATAGACCGACCAAACACATTTTACAAACTGTGGTATGTTCAATCGCCATAATAAACTCCTGTAGGCCCAAGCAAATCCTCACCGTTTACAAGAAAAACCACCGCAGATTAAGTTTGGCTTCAGTTTATGGTGCGGTGTTACTGGTTCCCAGCTTGTTGGGCCATTTATTTTTAATGGGACTTTAACTGGAAATCGATATTTGCAATTCCATAGGGAAGATTTTAACAATATCCCAGACGAATTAAATTTACAAACCCGTGCAAACATACAGTGGTATCAACACGACGGTGCCCCACCCCACTATCGGGCGCAAGTTAAAAGGTATTTGGATGAAATTTGTCCATATTCGTGAATAGGCAGAAATGATCCTGATTTACGGGCTGCACGATCTTTCACCTTTAGATTTTTTTTTGTATTTGGACTAATAAAAGATCTCGTATATGTGCGATCATATGCAACCAGCAAGAGCTACAGCAAGCTGCTATTAATGCGTTCTACAAATTAGATGGGCGGAAAATAGGAAAGCTTTAACTCCGTGTCGCATGTGTGTCGATATTAATGGTGGACATTTCGAACAGTTACTGTAAATTTCCTTTGTTTTCTATGGCAAGATATGATTTTTGTTAAACCTAATAATAGGAAAACTATTAAAATATGTCATAGCCAACTATGGTTTCTATTTAAAAAAAATCAACTTTGCTTCGTAACTTCAAAATGCTAAGCAAAATTAAAAAAATAGTACGGTGACGTTATTCGGCATAAAATTCACTACAAATTGTTTTTAAGCAATTTTGATCTGTCTTTAGAAAGAAACGAATTAAAGCGCTGAAACGATTTTTGAAAATTTAACTTTTTTTTAAATATCTAGTAAGCCATGCATTTTCTTAAATCAACAAAAGTATATCTGGACGGACACTTGCATCTATTGCAGACTGGTACCTACACCCCGTAAGTAATTCAACTCGTAGTATCTAATATCACAACTATTTATAGTAACTACATTCTACTTTCCAATTTACAAAAATAAACAACTCTCTTACACGATCAAACCGCATTAGGCGTGGTGAAGTCTTACAAAGGTAAGCGGATTGCCAAACTAACGTCAGTGGAAATGGGCTGGTTTTATATAAGATGTAAAATAGTTGAGATTTATATTCAAACACTTTACACTTACCACATAACAACAACTAACGACACTCAATCCAGTCTTTAGGCACCACCACACTCTGAGATTTCTCTGAAATTAATTGTCCTAGACGAGTTGTTAAGTTAATCCTACCTAACTATGGAAGATATAATTGAAGCCTACTCGATAAAATCATACACAATTCGTACAACAGCCTTTCATTTTAAAAGAGTACGCTAAGTTTTGTTTCAGTAATCTTAATAAACCTATCTGAATCCTAAAATAACAAACACATGCACGTCGACTCAATTTTAAAAATCTTTAAGTTCAATTAAGTTTTAAAATGAATTTATCCAAGGGTTAACATAATTTTGAGATATACGTAAACTTATAAATCACACGCTGTATTTCCATAAAATGAAAGTACTGAGACATTATCTGGATACTTTCAAATTTATCCCCATATAAATTTACCACATTATGGATACCTATCATAAAAATTCTGAAATAAATAGTAATACCCAATTTGGAAAAATAATAATTCGGTCTATTAATTCGTAACCGCAAAAACATTAACTGGTTAATCGTGTCTTGAAAATTGGAAAACCTAACGATCAGTGCGTCTTATATGAATCATATATCTTCTCAAATAGTAATTGAATTTTTATCATTAAAATGTATTTAAGCGACCACAAGTATGAATGGTGATTCAAATGGTGATTCAAACCTGAAACTTAATAAATAAACTATAACCGATATGAAAATGTAAACTTTCACCATAATAATATAAAATAATAAAATACTTATCCTTTTTGGGTTTTTTAATCGTGTGTTTGTATATTATACAATCTAAACGTTTCGATAACACTTACAGTTATCTTCGTTAGTATTAAATTATCTATTAAAATTATTAAAGATGTTAAAACAATTTTGTGAAAGTGTGAAACACTATAACCGATATTATGTACTCAATGACTCTTAAGGAATGCAAAGTAATCAAATTTTGTAATCGATCTGACTCAAAATAAACAACTTTGAGATCAACCTTCTATCCAAAATGTTAAGCTAAAGATTAATTACTTATAAACGATGTAATCATTTGTGGAACTTCACAAACAATAGAAAACAATGAGGTCTAATAATATAATATTGGTTTTTTAACTTTAGATTGAACCATCACTTAATAAAGTGTTACAATAAAACTGTTGGGGAGGTTTTCCATAATTTAAACAAAAGAATAAGTTTACTGATGAACTCTATTAACCAATTTTGTAAAAATATTTTCATGTATATTGCCTCCTTCCATAAAGCAACAAATTCTTATACATTAATCCCGACTACTTATGTTCTAGTATATATATACAAAAGAAACAATAAACAGTGTTGGTGGAAATTGACTTTGCGTTAGACGTAAGTAAAGTTTACCATAATAACATACGCCTTTACAGGGCTATCAACCGTTCGCCACTCAACTCAATTATCCTTACGTATAATTCCAGAGTCTTTTATCAGATGTAATATCCTATCCAGTGGGGTTCATTTATTTTAATTAATCCTGAGCATATATGTGCAGTTAGACTACTAATAATAAATGGCCTTTAACGGGGTTTTAACACAGGCCGTCGCACTGTACCCTAACTTAAACGTCCGTTTTCATTTACACCCTGTTATTAAATGCACACATATTTACGTCAGTATTATTAATGTCCAATACTGTCTACTTCAATTTACAAAGATTAACACCTTTAATTATATAAAGGGTCACTCTATAAGTCTAAAAGTTGGTTTTTGATCGCGCAGGTTTTATATACAATACTTTTTAACTCAATGATTTCTGTTTATTACAAATCCGTTTAAGCACTTCTTAAATTTGGAAAGAGTTTTATGGCAATTTCTAACTCACATTAATTCCTTTTACCTATGAACCTATAAATACTCCATCCCCAATATGGATTTTTGCAGTACAAACCCTCTCGAAGCCCAACCGTCTGTTTCATACCCTGCCACTCTCAATTATAGAGATCCAAGCATCCATTTTGCAAAATATCAACATATTTATCCCGGTAAAACCAAAACAGCCCATCACAGAGGAACTTCTACATCACATGTGTTTGCCGGCACAAAAATTATAACGAAGGGCTGCAAGGGAACCAGCTTAACTGATACTTCAGAATCTCTGAATTTTGAAATTTTTATAAAAATTATATAATTCTTCTAAACATTCAATTTTCGCATCTATACTCACTCCACAACACATTCAGATAACAAGTTCAATTCTTATGAAAGTCCTACATACGCGCGACATTTGCTTCTGCAAAATTCACTATATTTCAACACCATGTGTCCTTAAGCATAAGTAAAGTTCCCCATTGAGAAATATTAAATCATTTATACAAGCAAAAATGTACATACGTATTCTTCCTCGAGACTTTGATAGAATATCAACATATCATGAATTCACACGCCATCTACTTACAGGATTCATTAAAATACAGTATCCAATACAGTAGCATTCATTATCGTTTCAATAGGTGTGTTACTGAAACATTATTTCTCATTCAAATTTAATACTTTATAAATATTTACACTACACTTAAACATGCTTTAACATAATACTCAACGCTTACTAAAAATTGCAATGGCGTAACATTTACATCAACTTGCATTATGTATACACAAAAGAATATTTCTCGTGCAAACTCAAGTTCATACTTTATCAAAAACCCGTCTTACACAAAACAGAAGATTTGATATGTACAGTACGTCAAATAATCTCACACTCTTGCAGTTTAATGTGGTGCGTAGGTGCTACTACATTGTGCTGCGTAGCTCTCTTCATTTACCTTTTATTGGTCTAGTGTCACTGTACGATAATGTTTACGTTAAAATTTTCTTGTGTTACGAAAGATGCATGATTACTAATGATGAAGGTAAATGTAGCCTTGTTCAATCTGACATTGAAATTGGCCAGTCGTGTTCAATTTGAGGTTGAACATCCTACCGGGGCGAACAGTTTGTGTTCGGTTGTCGACTAAACACTCACGACCATTCAAAAATTTGATTGGAAAAGTACTAGTACCCAACAAAAGACTAACAGACGATTATAACAAAAAAAAAAGTCATTTTTAACCTTTGTTACATCCAAAAGTATGGCGGTAACTTATGAAACCTTGAAGCTCATTCTCAACTGGAAGCACTAGGTGGGTGGATGTATTTGGCACTAAGGAGGTGGGAGAGACATATAATTGAGCGAAAGACGCCACGAGTTCTTATGTGAAGAGTTTCCCCTTAAACTCGAAATAGGGAAGACAATAGTAACGAAAGTAAAGAGCCACGCACCGCTGACCTGACAGAGAAACACAATTTATTGTATTATATCAGTATAATAAATATGCAAGTTTAATAGTAAGAATAATAGCAGCAACACCAGTTCTAAGTTGATGAGCCCACATTTAGGTAAAGATTTCAATTAATAACTTGCATTGACTTACCCAAACAATTGAAATTGATACGCCAAGGTAAACTGAAGTCAACCCAACTTGGCAATTATTTATGTAATAATATTTAAGTAACTACTCCAAACAACATGGTTACTGAAGTTACGGCCTAGGTCTAATATGATAACTATGTACTAAATATGTTAACTAGCGTCCAAAATGTGCAGTTACTAAACGATTCTGAACAAAACCCAAACATATGCGTAAAGCACGTTAAATAAAGTTAATAAGGAAAAAAGGTGACTGAATATCCACCACTGCAAGTCCTCTTGTACATGATATTTCCCAAAGTCGCATGCACGCCCTAGAGTTCAATAACAAAACCAAACAAAACTGTTCGGTATGGTAATGATGACAAATTCATTACAAAAGCTAACTTAACGTAAAGTAGAAAATTTAATTGTGAAATACTAATAACCAACAACGGATAGAAAATAACCAACAAATACCAACAAACGATGTAACAAAACATATCAGAAATTTTAAGCTTAGCGGATCAAACTGATCTTTATTTGCGAATATATTTTGTTCTCTTTTTTTATGGAATACTCTACATCTCAGTATTTTATTTTGTGGCGAATGTTCTAATGTTTCATTTGTTATTATGCTTTTACCATCGATAATCAAAAATATTTTAATTTTTATCTTTCGGACTATTGCACTCTCCTGTTATATATCTGTTATTTTTCGCACCGTTAACATTTTATTTTATATGCTAGATTATTTTTGTAATGTTTGTATAATATTATAAATTCAAAATTTGATATATTTATATGGACAAACCTCTGTAGAACCTTTGCCAAAAATGTAGGTCACAAAATAGTACATTATCTAATGGCGTGTCATGATAACCATTATTAAGGAGAGATTAATATTGCGATACGAGTCGGAGGCGAGTGTGGTAAACCATCCGAGTGGGTAATAGGTATAACATACGGGTAACATATTTTACTTTAGCGACTTCTGCACAGAGTGGTTTGTTTTTGTATGTCAAGCGCAAAGATATAGGTAAATTACCTAGTTTTGCCGCAAAATACATGAACGAGTTTGTAGTCATAATGAGGTAACATCGCAATTAGTTAATATAGTAATACAGTATATTCCGTAACGCAATAGAAATAAAATAATAGATTTGGCCACGAAGTAATGTAAGAAGCAACACTTTTATGGTAGTATTGTACTTAGAGTACAACCTACTGCGGTTAGCAATTTTTGCATTACAATAAATTCTACAATAATATGAGCAAGCACAACAATATTATCATAAAAGTTTGTAAATAAAGCAAAAAAAACTGTAATTATTAACGTTAATATATGCAATGAAGCTACATCTACATCTTATATCTAAGCATGAATGAATAGTACTAGGCATATCTAACCGCGTGCCGATGCCATTTACTTTGCAAACTGAAAACTGTAACAGCTATATACATTTGGTTCATTGACATATTTTTCTTCTGCAACCGTTGAACGCCAGCTTATTTTTTAGCGCAGTAACGTCAACGTTCAGATTCGGTATGTAGCGTAGCATATTACCTTCTGAAGCAATGCCACGGATATTTTTGTGGATCTTCCGGTTTCAAAAATTACTTGTTTCCTATGAAGTCAAATTACGAGTGCAGCCGGTACTAGATCTACAAAAATCTTAAATATTAATAGCGTATCTACAATTTTTGTGGACGGCAGGCACTAACTACCAAGACTAGGGAAATCTGTAGATCATACATTAATAACTTCCATTTCTGATTAACATATTGTCTCTACAACCCGTTCATATGCGGTATATATTGAAAGTATTTTGGACAAATAGTAAATGTATCGCTATTGGTTGCTATAGCAACGTAAAACAATTTTTTTTTGTTTACATCCCTAACTTGATATTTGCTAAATAAAATACGAACTTCGGTCTTATGCTTGACAACTGAAGTTAGAGATAGCATTTTCATTAGTTACGTTCGGTTAAAGAAAAAATATATAATTACGTATCTGCGGCGAGTGTTATAAAAGCTAGAGGAGTTGATTAGAAAATATATGGTTTATTAACAACTTGTACATGGGGAAGGAAGTAGCCATGAGAATTGGGGAATGCATGAGGATTGGTTTGAGATTGGTAGAGGGACAAGCCAAGGACGTTGGATGTCCAACCCTTTTTATTATTAATGCAGTGGAAATGATGTTGGGACAAGGATACACGAGTGGGTTTGGGTGGTCGAGAAGTTGCTTCTATCCGATTTGCGGATGATAAAATTTTATTTGCCCATTATTTAACTACTGAAGAATTGAATTACATGTTGAAAAAGCTGGAGAGAATGGAAGAATTGCAGGGATTAAGGATGCATAATAAGAAGAGTAAACCAATGAAGATCGGAGAGGATGAAGAAATGAAAGTGTACGTAAGAGGAGAATAGTGACCCGATATAAATATTTTGGAACAGAAATGTCTGCAACATTGAAGAAGTCACGGGGAAATTAAAATGAGATCAAGGATGGTCAAGTAAGCTTATAAGAAGATGGAAAGCATTTTAAGTAGCAAGCTAGGCATACAACTTAGAAAGAGAATTGCAAAGTGTTTTGTATGGAGTGTGATGTATGAGTGTGAAACGTGAAAAGAATAGAGACGTTGGAAATGTGGGTTTGGAGAAGATTGATGAAAATAAGATGGACTGATGAGTAAAAATGAGGAAGTAATGGGAACAGTTTGAGAAGAAAGGGAAATATTGGAAACCATAAAAGACAGAGGAACTCACTATGGATTGAGAATGGACTGATTGTTCGTTTTTGGATCGAAAGCAATCATGGAGGGAATGGGTAAAGATAGTTGATGATGTCGTGGATGAATTGGAATATACTGGTATGAAGAGAAAGACTCAGAAGCGAGACGTGTGGAGAAAAGGCAGAAGGGACCTGCCGAGGCAGAATGCCTCTTTTAATAACTATAACGAAATCCATCTACTTTCCTTCCCACCATAAAAATGATGACACTTAACTGTACGTGTGTAAATTTACATTGGGTCAAATTGAGTCACAAATTCCTTTAATGTGTAGAAAAATTATAATACACCATAGTGCAAAACAACAAAAGCCGTTTAAAATAATTTAAAATAGTGGAAATTAAAATGAACGAAATAATGAATTTTTTTATGATAACTATGCAACCTCTATTGTAATAGGTTTGTAATGAAAACAGGCAACATTGTAAAAACACGGACAATAATTTATGTCAGATGCACGCTTAAAAAAAATTCCAAACCCACACGTTTCTATAAAAATATGTCTACAAATTTTCTTATAAAATTAATCAGATATTGCAAACATTTTAACAAAGGCCTAAATTCCACTTTAGAACATAATTAATTTGATTTTAAGACCTATACGATAGTATTTTTATATACTTGAAATATGCAGTTGTTTCAGAAATATTTGATAGAAACTAAAAACTCCTCCTAATAAACCTCCCACCCATGCCGATAGATTTCTCCCAAAATCTAATTAGCTCCATGAGAAATGAAATCATGCTTAAATACGAAGTTTCAAGGTACATGTATAATGTTTCTGGAGTTATCGGGGATACTTACATACATCTACATACACACGCACGCACGTACGTACGCACGTGCCCACCCGCACACACACATAAACTCATGCACGCACGTGAGCACGAACGCGCCCGCGCACACATGTACACACATAGACCCGCCGGCGCACGGACCCATCCATCCACCTATCGCTATCGATTACTAGTGAAATTTGGATGAAAGAGAAGTTCAATATGAAAAATATTTAATTCTAAGCATTCTTCAATATACTTTTTCTGTACAGCAATGAATATACGGCCACCTTTACTACCAAACTCCATGGATTGAGCCAGTGTGTAATGATTAAAACTTGCTACACTTGGTTATCCTAAATAATTTCTTTGCAGCACGTGTTATGTTTTTATGAAAATATTGTGTTCAGTTTTGGATCTATGTTTATTTTTCCAAAAATTCATTAGATCCATCGGATATTAAAATCACTTTGACAGGACGGATGCTACCATCATACTTGCTCCTACCTGGTCTTGTTACACGATTACTATGTATTTGCGTATTCGACTTCTCTTTATTACGTTCATAATCGCTTCTTTGCCTTTACTGAAGGAGATTAGATACTGTAGCAAAGATATGTGCACGTAGTTCTTTAGATATCAGACACATTACTTCTGACTTTGAAAATCCAGCACAAGTAGAATGGTCTGTCAATTTATACTTATTACAAGTGATTTCCTTTCCACACTCGCATCTTTGCTACAGGTTATGTATTTACTTATACGAGGCCACCATTATGGTAGAGGCTTAGATATAACTGATAATACGTCACGCTACTTGAGTTTACCAGTATAAGAGTTCGCCTGTTTGCCCTGTGGAGAGGCTAAAATTTTGTTAGTTTTACGTATCATGCCTTGTATAATATAATATACCTTACAATTGCTGTGAATATTTTTAAGAATTCCATGTCTACATGGTAACACTGTTCTGAGCTTGTCGCGTTAGCCGGTTATAAACAGGTATTTTTGAGGCAAGAATGCGTTTATTTTCGAATAAACCGAATATTTATTATTTACCTTCACCATGCCGACGTTTCATTTTACAATGAGGTTAACGTAAGTAAGTTTGACTCTAAGAATTCAACTGACAAAACTAGTTTAATTTTTATTGGTAAGTTACTAAGCAACCAGTGTCATTACAAACAGAAAGGTATCCGATTAAAATGAACCTCTTCTAGTATGAATATTTTACTTCTCAAAAGTGATGAAATGAAAAACGATGGATTGGGACAGTTCATATGGAAGTTCCGGTGATGTGGAAAGTCCATACGCATACTTTTTTAGGACCATTTTATAAATTTAATTTACACACAGTATTATTATAACCTAATATAAAAAAGCATGCACACTTTCACTTTTCAACCAGCAAATACTATTGATTGCATTATTTCTTATAAAGCGTTTTACACGAGTGATCTACCTTAATCAGGCGCAAAACCGCAAAAAAATCATTTCTGGATAAAACTTTCTGTCAAATTCCGAATACCATGCCAAACTGTTCAAAACATATTGTGAAGGCCCCACATTTATTAATTTTTTTTATTTATTATTTTACGGTACTACTTAATGGTTTAAAAAAAATGTTATAATATTTGACTAATTAATTTTTATTGATAGCTAAATTATAGTAGGGAAGCATACCATTCGGGAGATTGAAATTTGACAAATTGCAATAATACTTTCTGTATTCGTTTTCATGCATGTGTAGCCACAACGAAGCATATAAACAAATATCTGGTATGGAACACCACACGACCTTCCAACCTACAAAATAGAAATTAAAAGGAATGAAATAATTTTAATAACATTTTTTTGAATCTTTATATACTTTTATAATAAGCTCATCACGTAAACATGCAACATTTTAAAAGCAAAAACAATAATCTATGTCACACAGACGTGTTTAAAACTTCTGGACAGACAAAGATTGGTAGACATCTAGATGCTAACTTAAATAAATAAATTAAAGAAATGAAATAATTTTAATTATAATTTATTTTAGCATAACTATACAACCTCTTTCATGCGTTCATAACGAGAACTGGCAACATTGTAAAAACAAAAACTAATATATGTCAGAATGACGTTTAAAAAAATTTTCTTTAATCATATCAAGGTGCCGACAGTCATTTATTCCTACTGATAGATCTATACTGTGTATCAGTTATGGCACAATAACAATTCTGTTATTAACTAGTCGACAGTAATACTTCATTATTTACCTAGGGAGAGAAACAGGCCTCTATTGGTTATGCTTTAATGCTAGTGGTGATTAATAGTTTATGTATCAAGGCAATATAGTAGGTTTTTTGAGGCGAATGTGGAGTTTACTTGCCGAGGCACTATAGGACGAACGCAAATAAGCCGTAGCCTTAAAAAATAATTTTATTACCGAGGTGCACACAGCTTTCTTTTTCGAAACCGGAATTAATTAGTAGAAAGATGAAGACGTTTGTAAAGCTTCTATTTTTTAACTAACGTGATAGTGCATTTGAATCGTATCACCATAAATATTAACGCTGAAATTTTTGCATTTTAATGACAGTTTAGAACAAATAGTTATGTATGCATCAAGGTAGTCATGACGATGTTAATTACCGAGGGCAAGAGATTGCAATCCCGAGGGATGTTAGTCCCGAGGGATTTTAAGTTGCCCAAGGTTATTAACATACGTAACTCACGTGATAGATAAATCATTTTATTTCATACTAATACATTATAAATGAAATATGAAAACAAAATTTTGTTGGATATTAAAATTAAACGATCGTTGTTTAAAAATGAAGTAGGCATGGTTACCATGGATATATCAACTGACAAGTTTGCAAATATTTGTCAAAATACATTAGAAATACATTGGAGGGAGTTTTAGATCTATAACTGCCTAGTATAACTCCCTAGGGAGTTATGGACATATTTACAGTTACGGTAACTAAGGGTTTACTTGTTTATAAAGTATTAGTAAGAAATAAAATTATTTTTTTATAATAATTTTCAAAGTTTCGAATATGTACATACTATTTCTATGGAATAGATCTAAACTGCGATTAATACCTTTTTTTCAAATTTTTGGATCGGAGTTTCGCCAAAAATTCCACACGCCCTACAAGACAGTGTAATATTGGCGTTTTTAACAAAGTTAAGCATTTTAGCGATATTTCTGGCTGACTGCACATAGGTAACAAGATTATATGAGACATTAGTTGTATTCTCACTAATAATGTATAGTATGGCTATAATACCCGTTCCTGGGGTTATACAGCTTTGAAGTAGCCACCCTCAATTGAATCTCGTCTTGGATCTCTTCGGAACAAGATTTATGCTTAATAGTTCCGCCCACAGTTTTACATTCGCAACGAGTAGTTCCATGGTATCGATTTTTTCTTGTTCGTGATCTCAAAATGTCTGGATGAAATTGATTGGGTGATTTCCGTCTAATTTCGTTCGACGTTGGTATAATAATTGCTCTTGCTTATGGATGATAGCTGCTTTCGGCAGTATTGGGTTTTCATCTAATCGTTGTTTCACAATCCCGATGTCTTCTTTGTGATTTGAAATGTCGTCTATTAACCTTCAGTTACTTTTGAATTGATTGTACAGTCTCACTTTCTGTTCTCCTCCTCTTGCTCCTTTCTTAATTTGTCCATATTATTCCAAATATCTGTATTTCATGTTTGATTTCTTTTCTCGTATTTTCTTGGGTGGCTCTAATTTCTTCATTCGTATTTTTAATTTCTTCATTTGTATTCATAATTTTTTCATTGGTATTCTAATTTTGTTAATCATCATCATTAGTTGGTTCATCATGAAAACTTCTACCGAGATCTGCGTTTGCTGTCGTTCCAATGAACCTTCACAACTCGTTTCGATGAAATCTTGGAATTCGCTCACCCTTCGGCCTTCTATTTTGCATTATCTCTTGCTGCTTAGGCTCCTTTGTTCGGTATCTGTTAACATCCTTTTCGGTTTCTTGAACCCCGACCTCAAATCCATTCAAATCTCCTTTTCCCCGACCTCAAATCCATTCAAATCTCCTTTTCCAATGAGAACATGAAATTTCATTCAGGTTGTGAACTCGGACCCTCACGTTTCTGCGCGAATTGTAATAACAATTACAATATCCCACCTGCTTCAAACGTTAGGTACAACTGGTGACTGATGTTATAATGAAGTTTGATTCCATCCTGGTATATAATTTTTGTCGAACTTGTTGATTCCTCCTTGTATACAATACTCCTCTGTTGTGTGGTTCTTCGTTTTACGATGCTGGTCCGTTCTTTTACTTTGCTTCCGGCTAGCTTTATTTCTAATTGGGGTTGGGTTTTGATATAAAATAGTGATAATAACTGGTGGAAGAAAGCTAATTATGACCTGATTTCTTTCACAATCGGAGATCAACCGAATAATGATTATCAAAATGGTAATATCGAACATGTGATTCTCTACCTTACTCAGGAATATGAATCTCGAAATTGTGCTTTCTGGCAAAATAAAGGATTAAGGTATTAATTGACTTGGTATTTATTAATGACATGAAAATGAAATGAAAATATGGTTAATAATGATCCCGGTCAGCTACTGTTCTAAATACACGCATCACCTGGCTGAAACAAGGACAAAGCGAGCTCGCTTAAAAGCAAAATTAATATCCCCCTTGATGCATAAATACAGTTACTAATATGTAAATTCGATAAATATTTTGATATTTACATATGCAAATAGATATCATCGCGAAGGTATGTACGAGTCTTGAAAGCGCGCTATGCAATATAAAGTTTGTTACCTTCGTTTCACAAATTTGAATCCGAGCGGGAAAATATCAGTTTTACTGAATCTACCCAGGAACTGAACGCTGTCCTTTTGACACTTCCGTTGATAAAATGGCCAAGTTTCAGCGGTAAAATGTTTTACCTCGTCAAAGTTACTTAACTGGATGTCCTTTTGCTTGGTTATAGTAATTAACAAACGCTGCGAGAATCTCCTCTTGGCTCGTTGTAGAAGATGATAACCAGAGCAAAGGACCGTTCTGTTTTAATTTAACGTCCAAGCCTTTTTCGGGTGTCAGTTGAGCACGCGTATGATAACCCCAATGATTTTCCACCATATTTCACCACCGCAAACTTTATCAATACGCTTTAACTACGGTGGCGATCGAAACGTAGATACTTTCACTCGATTTGCACTCGAGGCGCGAGATTTTAATGCTTTATTAGGGCTAACCGGTGCCCTTTGTAACGATACACTTGACCGTAATCTGTCAGCTGCCAAAATCCCCTTAATCTGATACTCGGCCATTGCCATTAACTTCTACCATAACAAACTGCCAACTATATAAAAACGATTTTCTCCTTAATAACAACAGGACCATTGGTTGACTGCATGGACTTCATGCAGTGCATACTTATTTCCAGTGGCGCAGTTAAAATTGAAATTTTACGTTACAAAGTGGCGCACTCATAGCATTAATTTAACAAGTATAGTTAAACATAATTTAAGATTAAACATGCATATTACGTTCTCATTTCATAATAACGATTGCTATTAACGGAAAATTATTTCTTTGTAGAATTTGTGATTTAACTAGACATTTAATTCGTATTTTTTTAGTTGAATACTTTTACCACATTATAATTAAAGTATTTCACATCTTTTGACTTACATTACAATTTAATTAAATTTTGCTAAATTTTTTATTGTTAGCCTTCGTCTGTTGTGTTGTGATTTGTCATTTTCAAGGTGGTTTAATAATATTAGTCTATTAAAGATCTGGCTAATCTTTACTAAAAAAATGATATTCGGTAGTTGGCTTTTTCGTATACGTTTCCTAACTATTGCACCTGACATTTCATTTCATACAGGGTTAGGAAAAAGCACCGGAACGCTTAAATATCTACAAAATCGCTAAAGTTACGATTACAAAATTCAGCATTTAGGGGTTTCGGGGCGTGCAGGATTGGAAAATGATATCGGCCTTTAAAGATTTCTAATTTTGCGCTACACGTAGTCTTTGTTTTCTTAAATACAATGCCTATGTTTATTTTATTGCAATCAATTGGGCGCCTCAAACTTATTAAGATCTCAAATTTTGAAAATTTATCTTACTAGTTGCCGAGATAACACGCGTTTTCAGTAACAAGTACCGAACGCTTAAATATCTGCAAAATCGCTAAAGTTACGATTACAAAATTCAGCATTTGGGGTTTCTAGGCATGCGGAATTGGAAAATGATATCGGCACTGTTGCCAGATTTCCTAATTTGCGCTACACGTAGTCATTTTGTTTTCTTAAATACAATGCCTTATTTATTTTTATTGCAATCAATTGGGCGTCTCAAACTTATTAAGATCTCAAATTTTGAAAATTTTATCTCTACTAGTTGTCGAGATAAGACAACACCGCGTTTTCAGTAACAAGTACCGAAACGCTTAAATATCTGCAAAACCCTAAAGCTATGATTACAAAATTCGGCATTTGGGGATTCCTAGGCATGCGGAATTGGAAAATGATATCGGCAATTTGCCAGATTTCCCAGTCTTGCGCTACACATAGTCTTTTTGTTATCTTAAATGGAATGTCCCATTTATTTTTATTGAAATAAATGACTTGAATTATGAAGGTTATTTTTTATTTGTGATTGGCCACTTTCCCTTGCACTTTAACTAATAACAATAATGCTAAGATAAGAAGGAGATTAAAAGCCAATGGACTAAAACAATAATAACTTAATCCATTAATTAACAATAGAATTAATAATTAACGACACTAACTTTTAATTAAATGCTCAAAGTGGGCTGCATTATTTGCCAGACTGTATCCAAGTCGATCATAAAATTCTCGCAATGTGTTGTTGAACATATCCGGTGTTATAAGTACAATTTCGATGCGGATTATTTCGCAGAGTTTGTTCAAATTTTCTGGACTATTTCTGTAGACACGGTTCTTCAAATGACTCCACAAGAAGAAGTCCAGTGGAGTCATATCAGGGGATCGAGGTGGCCATTATAATGCTCCACGTCTTCCAATCAGCCTTCCTGGGAATTGGTTGTTTAGAAATTGCATGGCTTCTTTTGAATAATGGGGCGGGGCACCATCATGTTGGTACCAGATTTCACCTATATTTCTATTTTGTTGAATGGCAGGAACTATACTTTCTCTAAGGAGCTCCAAATACTTTCGCCCTGTTAATGTACCTTCTATGAAAAAAGGTCCGATAATATTGTTTCCCAATATTCCCGCCCAGACGTTAACTTTCTCAGGATATTGGGTATGAAGTTTTTCCATCCAATGGGGGTTATCTCTAGACCAAATTCGGCAATTGTGCCTATTAACTTGGCCGTTCAAGCAAAAAGTAGCTTCGTCACTGAATACAATTTTGTGCGCAAAATAAGGATCTTGGTTGATATTTTCCATCATGATTTCGGCGAATTCATTGCGGCGGTCAGGATCATCCTCTAAAAGCTCTTGAGTGTAATGGATCTTGTACGGCTTTAATTTATTTTCCTTCAAAATAGTCCTTACAGATTTTTGACAGATTTCGGTATTTATAGCTAACTGGTTGGTGCTTACTTTTTGATTTTCCTCTATTTCTAATAAAACGTTTAATTTATTTTCATCACTTGTAGCAGTTCTTGGGCGTCCGGTTTTAGGTAAACATTTTATGGACCCTGTTTCCTCGTAACATCGACAAATTCTGTGTACGGTGGACTTTTTAATGGGTTTATTAGGATAACGATCATTAAACAAGTTGCAGACTTCTTGATTGTTTTATTTCCATATCCACGAAAAATCAAAATATCAATACGTTGGGTTTCTGAAATCCATAATCAAATTATAATTTTGTAATCGATGCTATATTCAGCGGCTTAACTGACAATGATGTGTTTAATTTGTCATTATTGTTACATGGCGACGGCTAGAGTGTTGAAAACAATTGAAGCAGTGCTTACTTATTCCTAGGGTATTCATATTTTCGGGCATCTTCGATAAATTCAATGCATGCTCATTCTAAAATAAGTAACTATCCCATAATATTTCTCACTAGTATCTAATAGTATAAACAGAATTTTGACAATTTGGGATCGTCCATTTAAGATAACAAAAATACTAAGTATTGAGATCTTAATAAGCTTGAGACGCCCAATTAATCTATTTAAGAAAACAAAATGACTACGTGTAGCGCAAAACTGGCAACATTGCCGATATCATTTTCTAATTCCGCATGCCTAGGAATCCCCAAATGCCGTATTTTGTAATCGTAACTTTAGCGGTTTTGCAGATAGTCAAGCGTTTCGGTACTTTTTACTGAAAATACGGTGTCGTCATATCTCAGCAACTAGTAGATCTAAAAGTTTGAAAATTTGAGACGCCCAATTGACTGCAATAAAAATAAATAGGGCATTATATTTAAGATAACAAAACGACTACGTGTATCGGGAAATCTGGCAACAGTGCCGACATCATTTTCCAATTCCGCGCGCCCTGAAACCCCCAAATACCGAATTTTGTAATCGTAACTTTCGCGATTTTGTAGATATTTAAGCGTTCCGGTACTTTTTTCTAACCCTGTATATGTGACAACTTACATAATTTTAAAAAACTATTTTCATTTACTCAAGAAGATAAGTGTACTTATCAACACGTTAAAATGTACAAAATGAATAAAAACTGCACTATTTTATACCCACAAGCTAGGTATCTTAATTTTGATATTAATGAGATAGCTACCGCACCTTTTGGTTTCCACCATCAACGATTTTAAATTTAGTCTCATAATCTTAAACAACTTTGCTTACTAGCGTTAATTTCTAGTATTAAAAAACATAAATGACTGCATAATTATTTAACATTTCTTGATACATAAGTAACACTTAAACTCATTAATAAACAATTAATTAAAAGTTGCAAAAAATGATACTTATGTAACTATTTTATCTACCGATTTCTATTATATACCTATTATTAATATATAATATTTATTTATCTATTATATATTAATTGTACTTCAGGGACTGCAAATAACCTTGTAAAGTACACAAATGTAAATGTACTTTTAATAATACACATTAACAGCAGGTCATTATGAGCATAGGCAGACGAGGAATTTACGTGTCATGTAACGCCAATACAAAATGACTAAAATATAAGGAGTAAATGTAATGTTATGGTTGAAACCACTACTTAATAAAATACTACCTTCTTGTCTAGTTAGTTATATAATACCTACATTTAATTTATGTTTCTTTCATACAGTCAAATCAAAGAACAGGCACCACATTTTGAATTTCCTTACTCATGCAATTATCAAACTCGGTATCTTCTCACTTTTTATAACACTTGCAATTAAAATTGTACTTTTTCTATTTACTACCTAAATGAAAATATTTTACAATTTAAATAATTTTCTTAGTCAATAGTTGCTCAGCAAACAAGTTTAAAATCGCAAGGTCACCTTGTAACTGTTTCTTTTTTGTTACAAATCACTAGAAATCAGCTTGGTATGCAAAATGTTGTTATGTAAGAATCAACAAATAAGAAGTAATAACACCAAAATAAATGTTACTTTCACTACACACTTGCATGCATATAGAGGCATGTATCAAAAACGTATACGTGTTTTATAAACCATGTCGTCTGTACCATTGCATGTATAAGTAAGTAGAGCAGATACCAGTTCTAGTTGTAATTTTAAATTATATATTTTGCACTTTGTAATTTCATTAAGTTACGGAAATTAGAGTAATATGTGTATAACACATGTATGTTGACGTCAATAGAAACCTTGGGTAAATTAAGGAAATTTTTGTACGGTATATTTATACGGTATTTCCTTTTATTAAAAATATTTAGAGTGCAAGAAAAGCGAGACAAATTAAAATAAAGGCGATGCAGTTAAAATTCTGTTTATTTGAACAAAATTTAAAGAGCAACCAATTAGATTCAAATGTATAGGTTTCGTTTAATGTACAGGTTGTCCCATTTTCGTATGTTTTACGGGGTATCTCGCTTATTTTTTAGGTTAGAACCTTGCGGTTTTCGCGACACCGTGCAACTTTTTAATGAAACCAAAGTTGCACTAATCAAATTTACCATAGCCATCTTAGTTTTTTTGCTACAGGGTGACTTTAGAATCATTTTGTCACGTTATTTATAAAAATAAATATAGACTATGCTATATTTTGAAAAGCTCTTGGCAAAGGGAAAAAGATTTAAAAAAATATATAGGGTGTCCCATAAAAAAAAAGTAGGTTATGTCAATATCTCAAAAACTGTGACCTCTAAAGAAAATCTGAATACGCCACTAGATTCTACGTAAAAAAATTTACAAATTTCAGTTTTTACTTTTGTAATATGTTTGACAATAACAGAGTTACAGGGGATGACTGAAAATGCAATTTTTCCAAGATCACCCTGTAGCACACAAACTAAGATGGCTATGGCAAATTTGATTAGTGCATCTTTGGTTTCATTAAAAAATAGCACCGTGTCGCGAAAACCGCAAGGTTCTAATCTAAAAAATAAGCGAGATACCCCGTAAAATATACGAAAATGGGACAACCTGTCCTTCAATATACTAGATAACGGATATTAATATAAATAATTTTGTGTTACCTATTGAGACGTCACAAGTTTGGTTTAATAAATCAAGCTTAATGTTTTACTGCACTTGAGCATTTTGTCATTAGTGAGTAATACATTTACATCTACGCACACAATTATTTGAGAGTACTACTTATTGTACTTGCATCTTAAAATTTACCCAAAGGGCAAAGCGGTAGTTTGTTACTTTGGGATGTAAATATTAGTAGATTTAAAAAATCTGAAATGTAACTTAGAAGTAGTATGTTCCATAGCGAGAACAAAAGAACTATAACAATAGAATGCTCTGAATGTTTGGAGTTGCACTGAGCTTGGTGCATGCCTATGGATGATCGAATCTGTCAGTTGGGACTAGAAAAGGTGAGAAATAGCAAGTGCTAATAGCGATTGAATAAAGAGATCGTTCACAAGATGACAATGTTTAAGAAAAGATACATTTTTTTGTGAGATCACGATCCTTGATGAGTTTTCTTTTAGACAATGTTAAGATGCTAATTGTGGTCGGAGAGGCCGACTACTAGATATAGATGGTGGGTGTCTACTGCGTGGACGGAGGATTTTTTCTTAACTATTAGAGATATCAAAACCAATTTTGGTGTGGTAATACACGATCATTGGACCTACATTCTAAAAATATTTAGGTATATACAGGTAATTGACAAAATATGCCAACCCAAACATGCGTTTTTTTAATGGAACACGCTCTATTTTTTTTCGTTTTTGGATTCACTGTTACATTTAGAAGAAAAGTATAGAAATTTGTATCTGCATCACTAACCGTTCTGCAGATATCATCACTTTAGTACCAAAATAGAGTTAACTTTGGAACCACGATGTGAGCGTTGTCACCACGATTTTGTAAATCTGTTTATACCACCGACGATTAATAATAGTCTACTAACAAACAAACTGTAAATTTTTCGAAAACATGTAAAACTATACAGAATGATTAACTTACGCCAAACGTAATTTTCTCAATTTTTTCAAATGCAACACCCTGTATATTTTTTCACATTTCGATTCCCCCTGAAAAGTAGATACTAATTGATACTAGGTTTCATAGTCATAAGACGGACCTTGTTGAGATATTGATGCTTTATTTGAAAATATTGACATACAGAAGAACAAATGAAACAAAATTCAGAGCAAATAAGAAAATACGAATGGCAAATAAATTCTTTAACTGATAGGAAAACTTAGTTAATGACTAAACAATAAAGTAATTCTCTACGCCTAAGAATAAGTTGAACAAATAAACATAAGCGAATTAAAACCATAAATTCAAATTAAATGTTCAAAATGCTGACCACGCCTAGCTAAATACTTTGCAATTCGCTCGGTAAACGAAAGATTCACTCGAAATAATTTTCCAAAAACTGTAAATATCTTTCTTCAGCTAGACTCCCATCAAAGAAAAAAAGAACCAACCACATTAAAATTGATTATACCACCCCACATATTAACTGACCATCGATGCTGATGATCAACAACTCTTAAGATGTGTGGATTAGTATCTGAATAGTGATGATAGTTATGTGTATTAATATTGCCATTATTCTGAAAAGTTGCCTCATCCGTAAATAGAATGTTATTAACCAGATTGGGTTCTTCATGTACTTTAGTAGTAGCTCTCTGATACTAATTTGCGGATTTTCTATAAGAGATGCCACAACTTGAAACTCAATTTCATCATTTGGACTTGATTTTACGCGCTTGGGATACCACACTCTTCCAGAATTTATAAATCTCTCAGCTACATTCATAAACGATTCTTTCCGCGGTTGTCTTGTCTCTGGGTATCGTTCACAGTACAAACGGGTAGCCAGCAAAGCTTTGCACTAAATAAAGATCATATCGACTATTTTTTCTTTGTAAAAATTCATTTTATACAAAAATTGACAAAACGACAATCTAAAAACACACAAACTAATGCAACAATATTTTAATGATTAAACAAACGTCAAAATAATAGATGCAATTGTTCACCTTTTTTACTAGCGGCTAGCCTACCTGATTTGTTTTGTTGAATTCTATTGTCATCGTAAATTTTTACGTAAAAGCGTCAATATCTCAAGAAGAGTCCGTCTTATGGCTATGAAACCTGGTATCAGTTAGTATCTACTTTTCTCGGGGAATCGAAATGTGGAAAAATATACAGGGTTTGCATTTGAAGAAATTGAGAAAAATTACATTTCGCGTAAGTTAATCATTCTGTACAGTTTACCATGTTGTCGAAAAATTTCCCAGTTTGTTTGATAGTAGACTATTATTAATAGCCAGTGGTATAAACAGATTTACAGAACCGTGGTGACAACGCTTGCATCGTGGTTCTAAAGCTAACTCTATTTTGGTACTAAAGTGAGGATTTTTGAAGAATTTCTATACTTTTATTCCAAATAACAGCGAATCCAAAAATGCAAAAATTTACAGGGTGTTCCAATTACAAATAAGTTTGGGTTGGCATATTTTTGTCAATTGTCCTGTATATACCTAATATTTTTAGAATATACGTCCAGTCATCATGTATTACCACACCACTCTAATAGTTAAGGAGCAATCCTCCGTCCACGAAGTAGACACCCACCCTGTATACACGATACCCCAGATTAAACTAAATTGATGAAGTATAAAGGGTATGTAGATTTGCTGGTGTCGGTAGTGTTAAGCATTATAAAACCAGAAATACCTTAAAACTCTACTAAATCTAAAGTAAATTTGGTGCCAATACAGGTCCTTGAGAGAGTCCATTAATAATGAATATGTCAGAAAAGTGTTTATTGACGAACACATAGGTAATTTATTTTAGATAACAATACCATCGCTTTTTTAATACGCTCACTGACAAAAATGCAGTACATTGTAAACACAAAAAAAATTATCATTGTTAAATGAACTTTTAAAACTCCATCTCATGGAGGTGTTAATATACCTACATAAAGATGCTAACTTGAAATTTGAAATTCCAAACCCACCCGCTTCTATAAAGTACCGTTAATACATTTTCAGCATTTTCAATCCTATTTAATTAATTTTTTTAGGGTTACTTTGCTTCATGTTTACACATTTCCTTATAAAAATAATCGTTATTCAGATATTGAAAAAAATGTGGTCTAACACTTAAATTGCCCTTGTGGAATTTTTGCCGCTAAATTTCACGTCGTATCAAAAAATTGCATTCAATACAATTAATCGATATGTTTAAGGTTTGTGTGTCGGTATTTTTACACTTTTGAAATATACAGCTGTTTTATAAATATTTGATACAAACCAAAGCTGCTCCTGATAAACCCCCCTCACAAATTCTCTCTCTCCTCTCTGTCTCACACACACACACACACACGCACACGCACACGCACACACACACACACACACAACACACACACACACACACACACACAAACACACACACACACACACAACACACAACACACACAACACACACACACACACACACACACACACACACACACACACACACACACACACACACACACACACACACACACCACAGCACAGCACACGCACACACACACACCCACCACACACACACCACACACACACACACACACACAGCACACACGCACGCACGCACGCACGCATGCAAGTACACACAAACGCAAGTACTCATGGACCTCGCAATCCTGAACGTCCGAATGATTAGTACGCATGCACGCACATCTCATGGCCGATCTTGGCGAAACTTTGCGAAGAGTTGGAAAATGAGCTAATAAGTCGATTGAGCGTTAATGAAAAAAGTTTATTGCATTATACCTATATATGTATATGTTAGTTGGAAGGTTAAAAGGCTTAGCTGTGATAAGGCCAACAAGGCAGAAAAACTGGGTTACTCAAAAATCTTTTGCAGGTATGAAGCCTAGTTTCATAATGCACGTTTTGAGAACAATGTTCGGTACCATTCCTCCTAATCTGACTGTTTTAAATTCTTTTATCAATTGGCAGTGTTGATATAGAAAATTGGCATTCGAAATAGGAGTAAAATTAGTGGAAACTGTTGAGAAAGTAATTACATTTTTACTTTAGAAGTGAATAATGTCCTTGGAGGAGCGAATGGTGTTTTAAATGATGCTTTGGCAAGGGACTAAATTGATTAGTATCCGTTTTGACGAGAAAAAGGTTTTTCTTTAGTGGGGAATATAAAACATCTTTCGATACCTTAACTATGTGTTGATTTTTTTTGCCCGACTTGGGAAATTTGGAAGTATGGAGAATAAATGATTTAATCCCAACTAAGAATTTATTGGTAAATTTAGCGCATATTTTCGATGAGTCAGTGAAATAAAAGCATGCATGGTTCTATGGGAATGAAGAGTAGAGACATGTCAATCAGCTGCATTTTGGCCCCGTATGGTGCGTGGAGGCAGGTGTTATGTGACTTCTATTAAATAAGATATCATTAGAAGAGTTGCCAAAAGGACCACATACACAGATGCCTGTATAGTTTAGGGTGTGTGATGAGGAATAAATTTACCGGTTCTTGTTGTAGTACTCAGTAATCCCAGTGGTATAAGTGTGTTAGTTGTTGTGATTTGTAAGTGAAAGAATAATGGCAAAAGCCACTTTACTTTGGAAATCAGTTTTAATAGATCCTAACCACTCATTGTTGTGAACAAGGTATCAGAGGATAGTAATTTTGAAGCAAATCTTTGAACCTCGATATCAACTTTCACAATTAAAAAGTCGAATAACTTGATAAATGAGCTATCGAAAGGGTACTCACAGTAGATGAATTTGCGGGAAGTCTTTGTGGTAGTTTCATCCAGAGAATCACATGGCACTTACCCTTTAAAACTCCTTCACACGGGCGTAAATTTGTATTTTGCGCACTCACTATATTGTCGCCTAAAACCAGGTTGTTAGGACAGTGGGATTGTGGGTAGTGGTGTACAGAGTTTAGGTTGTTGTGTTGCCGAATAAGGTTTAAAATGGCTGTGTTGAAACGCTACAGATATCAAATTACTTATATTAATGGAATGTGTGCCTGCAATATCGCAAGCAACTTGACTTATATTAATTTATTAGTTATGTTATGAACGAATAAGTTCAAAGGTAAATATGTAATTAAAAGTTATAATTAATTTTATTAAATACATAAATAAAAAGTTTACCTCCAGTAAGATTTGAACCTACGACCTGTACTTTGCTAGGGTACCGTGCTAATCAATTTACATCAGTTCTACTTACATAAAGACAAAGTTTACATCAGTTAGGGCTTGAATCTCGATAGGGCAGTTAGTTAGCGTGGTACTCTAGCAAAGTACAGGTCGTAGGTTCAAATCCTACTCGAGGTAAACTTTTTATTTATATATTTAATAAAATTAAATATAATTTTTAAATCACTTTGATGCTTCAATTTTGTGATACCTATTGTTATTGATTATGTAAGTGTTATGTCACGCAATAAGTACTAACGTTGATGTAATGCAAAAATACTTCAGGCGCTGATATAGATAGTACAAAATTTTACTGAGGACTTGTCCGTAGTAAAATGAAGTTATATAATTTCTGGAAAAATATTGTAAATGCTTTATTTCTAAACAAACCGTGTTAAATTTTCTTTCCAAGAGTTTTCAATTAAGGGTATCATCAAGTTGAACACTAAAAATTTTCCATTGGTTTAATTTTGTACTTGTGAGATATTTATTTGAATATCACTAACCATACAGCTTTCCTGTTTAGCCCAACGAACTACAAGAAAATTAGTTTTAGTATGATTAATATGTAATTTGTTGCTAACAAACCAACTTTCTAAGCTCTTAAAAGAACTTTAATGTTATTTAGAAGATTATGTCTATTTTCGCTTTTAATTAGAGCATAAGAAACACAGAGAATAATTTACAGATTCCACAATATCATTAATAAGCAGCAGAAACAATGTAGGTCTTAATATGGATCCTTGGAGAACTCCTACCTTGACAGATAGGAATGTTATATTTCAGAAATGATTGAATTCTTTTTAAATGATATAAGAGACGAGATAGTATAGCATAGTCAAAGTTTGATATATCTGTCTGGAATTTTTTTAAGAGTGATAAACCGAGGCATTCTTCAGTGCAGGTAGAAATGTACATTCCTCTAAAGATAGGTTAATTAAATATGTTACATGTTTAATAAGTGATCATGATACCTCTTTAGTAAACTAGGAGGAATATTATCTGGACCACAACTAACCTGTAATCTGTTTTTAAATTTTGACAATTCAGAAAACTTCATCTTCAGTATAAAGCAAAACACACATACTGTAGTCGAAAGGCCACTACGAACATAGTTATTTACTGATGTATTTGACATACGTTCTGAGTTACGTATAATTGTTAGCGGTTCTTCAACAAAATAAGCATTAAATGTGTTTACTACTTCTAATGGAACGGTAATAGTTCTGCTCTCTGTAGATATGTTTAAGTTGGCAAATTCTGTTTCCTTGTGATTACAATGGCGTTGCTAACTGTGCTTCATGCAATCTCCAACCAACGAGCCAATGTGAATATTTAATAACATTTACCTAAAACAAAATGTGGAACATTACAAACTGTAATGCATGGTATGCAAAAATCAAAATTTTACGTTTTTTGTTCCTTTATATACTCTGGTTCATCTTATTTTGCATTAGAGCAGGCCATGCAAATCTAAAGAGAGCGTGTTAGCGGCCTCGAAATAACAAAAAGTTAATACTGTAGCTTGACTTTTGAAAATTGTAAGTTTTATTTTTAAACTCAAGCTAGTGCAGTGTTGCAATATAGTTTTTCCCGCTATTTAGGCTTTGCTTGCACGAAAATCGTTGAATCTTGAGTGACGTAATTAAAAAAAAGTTAATTTTAGTCCTCAGACTTTGAATATCTATTACCTACACGAAACGGAGGTCTTGCCGTTGTGCTGTCTTGGATAGTTCGCTGGGAAGCATAAACCAAATAAATACTTCATGTGCACACGAAGAAGTGATTTAAGTTCTTACGTACTTGAAATATATACATCATTTACGATAAATTCCCACTGCTTTTCTCCGTTCCACTATTTGTAACTTTGTACTCTTCCATGATGCATGGCATTTTCTCAACAAATTATTAATTCTACATGAGACTTGAGCATCATATGCGTAAGGCAACACAACTCGATTAGATTTTACAGGACGAGAAATTGACCTCTTGTAATTTTGGCGAATAATTTTACTACAAAAAAAATATCATGGCCTGCTCTTGCAACATAAGATGAAGCAAAGCATATATAATGATTAATATTTCTGCATAAATACTATATAAATTACTGTATGCAAGTTACTCTTTGAGATACTTTCTTTTATGACAAATATGAAGACTTATGCAATCTTTATTTGAATTAAGTATTGGGCGTAACGTTATATTATACCCACTATCATTGCATGCCATTATCTACCAACAAGGAAATGACATTTATATTTAGATATGATGTATGAAAATTTCTTTTGCCACTTTTAAAAGCTATTAATGCTTTTTAATGTGAGTAATTGGTGAAAATGCGCAAATAATTACTTTCTTTATATAACTAATTTTGGTAAATTCCGGATAAGTTTCAAAATTAATGATTACATGAACAACACACATTTAATTTGTTGGGCAAGATATTTAAAATTTACTTAAATCTTAAACACAAGAAGATAGAAAGTAAGGTTCATGTTAGTTATTCAAGTAGCAATAAATAGAAATGATGGCAAATAATTTTAATGGTAATATATGTACGAAGGAAGTTAACCTGCTGTTTTAGTCTGCGTAAAGATACATACAAGGTACAGATTTTACGGTGCAAAACTAAAACTTTCATAATTCATTTCGATATCTTTTTACAGTAGTTTAAATGGTAAACCGTAGATAGTGTATTCCAGATAGTAATAAACTAGATGACGTATTGATACAATATGTTTAAAAGCAGCTAAACTGAGATTAAATGAAGCACCGCATTCAAAAATTACCAACAAAATGTTTTCATTTTTTGATGATTGGTACTTTCTAATAATTATAACAGTGTGATCTGTAATTAACATTGACTTATACACATGTGATTAGAAATATCAACTTTATTACCGTGTTTAGAGATGTAGCTCAAAATGAGCTTTTGAATAATAAGGTTTTGCCGATTCCAGGCAAGTTCACCGACAGAAAATTCATCGACGGAAAGTTTGTCTAAAGGAAAATTCACCGATACGACAATCATGATTTGATGTAATAAAATTATAGGTACCTGCACTACAATACATACACACTTAATTAATAATTAATGTTATATGCAACACCTCTCAAAGATCAGAGCCATGTCTCTGTAAACAGTAACTATGTAAAAAACCTTTTATCGCAAACCCTATATCTTTTTCGCGCTGTATAATGAGCAGAATTATTAATAAACTGACGTCGACTTTGTTATGAAAACGCGATTGTTGGTCCCAATAGAAGATGTAGAAGCATTGGAGATGCCTACCGATAACAACACAATATGGCCGAAGAGGCGCAAGGTGTTGTTAATTGTTTCGAGGACTGCAGGATCGAACGTCCTCATCGACGTTTAGGTCGCCGAATTCCCCGCTTCTCCCTACACATGTGGAACTGTTGCGAAGGAGTACGAGACCGTCTCCCTAAGACAAACAATTCCATTGAAGGGTGGCATCGCAGATTCAAAATGGAAATATCTGTACAACATTCTCACTTCTGGAAGTTTATTGAAGCGATTCAGCGCGAACAAAGTGTTAGAACGTTCCAAATAGAACAGTTTGTGAATGGCCCACAAGATACCCTAGCACGAAAAAGATATAGAGATTATTCTGAAGGACGTTTTAAAGTAGTCACAAACTGTAACAGAGACAATGTTCTAGATTTTTGAGAGGTTTTGCACATAACATAAACTACTAATTAAGTACCTATATATGTATTGTATTGTACCTATAATTTTATTACATCAAATAAATGAATGTACAAATATATTATTACATGAATCATGATTGTCGATTCAGTGAATTTTCCTTTCGAGAAATTGCGAATCGGCGAATTCTCCAGTCGATGAATTTTCTAGTCAGTGAAGTTTCCAGTCGATGCAGTTTCCAGTCAGTTAATTTTGCAGTCGGTGAATGTTCCGGATAGCCACGAGCACGTCTATAGGCTCTCACACGAACATCAAGGACTCGGTCACACATTACCGCATTAAGTTCATCAATTTCCGTCCGAATGTTGTTCTTCAGCTATGTGAATGTTGTTGGCTTATCCACATAAACTTTACTCGAGCTGAAAAGTTAGACCGCAATAGCTCAATGTTTTCACGTATTGTGTGACTCGCAGCTCCATCCTGTTGAAAATAAAGGTCGTCGTAGTCTGTTTCTTCAATTTCAAATGCAAATCCTTATTTAAAATACACCAAACAGTCGCATGATACCGATATTGAAGGTTCTTCAGCGACACTGTGTGTTACAGCAGCAATGTTATCAGTAGAGCGTCCACTTTGGGTCTACCAGACCTTTTTCGCTCCTCGAAATAGTCAGTTTTTTCAAATTTCTTTATTAACCTGGGAATTGTTGACTCATTTGCACGATTGTTTATTTCAAAAAGTCACGGATTTTACGATATGTATTTTTAAAGATCTACGATTTTCATAAAAGGTTTGAATAACTTTAATACATTGTTCTAGCGCGTGGCTATCCACAGTTAAAATTGTACATGTGTTTACTTCGCAATTGTTAAATATGACATTAACAAAAAGTAGCGTTCAACATTTATTTACTACTGGCATCTAGGCGGGACTTTTAAAGACCGATTACTTCCATGCATCGTATCGTTTATAGAACTATCTGATTGTAAATTAATTGCTATTGCTTCCACAACTTCTTCCTTAATCACACCTAAATTCTATATATAAGTTTTAATAGTGTGGTTCATGCAAGATTTCAACCTTTCTACGATTATTGACAATTACTTACTTGTTTTAAAAGTCCTTGTACTTCTCCCATTGTGTATTAAAGGAAGGAAAAGGAAACATGTTTCATTTCCTCCCCAAAGGGGAAAGCGTGATGTTTCCAAGCTCTTTTAGCCACAGTGGTAGAGTCTCAACATACATTCGTTAAGTATGTATGCATGATGGGATTAAGGATACGTACGGAAGAAACGGAAGTTACTGCTCCAGCATTCGCCTAAATAGCCGCACTTGATGAGCGTACACGCAGTGATCGTTCCATTGTATGTGTATGAGGAAGACCCCTGCAAATACCTCACATAGGGTACACGTTAACGGGAATCGAACCCATTGCCTCCCGAGTGCTGAGCAGACAGTGTTAACACAGGTCCACTACCTGGTTCGTGCAAGAGCAATTGTTTGCTACTACTTAATAAGCCTATGAGTGTTTTACCAGATCTACATGTAGCACATGGCTTTCCTGCGAAATACTTTTGTTACTCCAGTTAGCGTAGGTACTTTATCAGTTGTACTTTTCTAAGGTGCATTCTCCATTACAATTCCGGACTAAGGTCCTAATAAGGGTAATTCTCTATCTAGTTGCCATTGATATCGTCATAGTACTTACCTATCAACACTAAATTCTCGTCAGATTTATTTTTATTTAAAACTTGAAATACGCTCATTAACAAAATTAGTTCTTTGGGCAGTTGTACATCTTGGTCTTTAGCTAAAGCCATCATTAAAACCTTCGGTACATCTTTACTTCCCCCATAAAGTACCTGTTTCTGTAGATAAATCCAATCTTTTTGAGGATTTATTTGCATCAAACTCATGTCTCACTAATTTTGGAAAAGATGTGTCCCATACCATCTCTTTTTCATACGTTATGAAATCAATTCATTTTGGATACAAGCTCTTTTAATTGATTTAGGTTTGATCCTAATATGGCGACTGGCTCTGTCGCTATCCTAGCTACTGCCTGAGACCAGTCCAATCTAAGCTCTATTCGATCTTTATGTTTTCTGGGAAATTTGCTTCAACGTGGAAGTTAGTAAGTGTTCAATCTATTCCCAAAAAGGCGATAAGACCGATCCCTCTAGCCACCGACTAATTGTCATAACTTCCATTTTGTCTAGCTGATCTCAGTGTACTCATCAAGGCAATCCACCCTCTACTCAAATCAAGACATTAAAGCTGAAATCGCCATTTCAATCAGCAAATAAATTTATCGTAACCTTGAATGGAGAATTAATAATCTAGTTACATTTAATGCCAACAAAACTCAGTGTTGCCTTATGTCCGCCAAAAATGATCGATTATTTCCGATTGTAAGTATGAAAAGCTCTGGTTTTAAACTCTATCTCTAAGTTGGGAATGGTTGTATCTTCAAATCTGTCAGCTACTAAAGCTGCTGATCGTAGAATGATTTTTTGTGCAGTTCTACACGGTACTTTACGTCCCGACAACTCTTTCTGCTATATAAGGCCCAAATTCGATCTTATCTAGAATATAATTCGCACCCTTGAGTTAGTGCTCCCCAATACTACGCCCTCCATGTCCTGATCACATTTAAAGAAGAGCAATAATTAGGCTTATAAACGACCTATCCTTGGCTTGTTTCAATCTTTCTTTGTACTATAGGAGTACAATGGCTATTGTGATGCTGAGTTACATTCTTTAATATCATCTTGCTAGAAATACTCGGTTTACTTGTTCACATCATCAATATTAATCCATGACTTCAATCTACATTCTTCTACCCGACTTCTAAACTCTGGAATGATCTCGCTACTTCCTGGTTTTCTCTGACTTTCGATGTGGAAGAATTTGAGTTAGGTATTCATAGGTATCTCTTGGCAATTCAATATCCCTATATCCATTTTCCGCAATTTTTATGAGTACTGTAGAACGTTAGGCTAAACTTAGCCTGTTCAGAACCCCAATTATTAAAAAAAAAACAGTGTCAATACCAATATGTACATTAAGTTTCACAACACAACTCAAATCTTGAGAGTGAGTGTTGGGTTGAAAAGAGCGTATGAAACAGTTTTTAAGTTATAGTTTCGTACATAACTTACTGAAGGCCGGTTGCGCAAATGCGATTTAGGCCGGGAATACTTTAATCCCTGAATTAGAAAATGTGATTAGCCATTTTTTTTTACCAAATGGCGTAATTGACAGATCTTTACAAATTTTTATTTTTAACCCAGGTATTAAAATGATTCTTAACCTACCTTTGTGCACCCGCCCCTTAATCTAATGTATTTTAAGTTGAGTAAATGTCACCATAGAATATTTACTGTCCTAGATTTATTTGAAACATCTGTACAATAATAAGTTGCTTTCCTTCCCGGGAGATTCTTTAATGCTAGTAGAAATACCTCTTTTCCGAAACTGTCATTAAAATTTTGCCGATAATATGGTAAAATTGATAGGATGATGCCCTCTTTATTGGCATTTCATCTTACATTGTGTACACCTTGACAATAAGGTTATTTCCTAAAACTTTATGGTTTATTTGCCTCAGTCTAGACGGTCGCGGCAACTAAACTCGACATTCGTCCTAAAGAATTCATATTAGCCTAGATAAATAAATTAGCATTACTTTTTACGTAATCTACGCTAACCTACGTCTCATCTAGTAAACTCCACTTTATTCTTCACAATATTCTTTGTTATAGGTAAGTGAAATAAGCCATTATTTTCGTATATTTCTATGCCCGAGCGCTTTTGCACGCTAGTTGGTAAATCTTATTAGCGTATAATGGCACTGTACTCACGTGTGACAGATTATCTTCAAGTACCGAATTTTGTAAAAATAGCTGATAAATAATAGTATAATTCTGACACTTCTCACACTCGGACGACTCGGATATCCTATTTGTATAATGATTAAGATGCTCACATGTGAATAATAGCTCATTTTAGTCACTAAAAAAATTCGTATAACATACTCTAAGAATTGGTGCTTGATAAATATTTGTTATCGGAAAGTTGTTAATTGAACAACACTGAAAAATTAAATCTAAAGGAATCTGGAAAGTCCTCACTCAACATTCCCCATTTGAATACATATATACCATAAAAGTACTAGTAGATTCATATAATTCGTAAGGATTTGCGCTTCTTTTGGTAACACGACCTGGTTAGCATTCGAGAGGTAATGGGTTCGATGTAGCGGTATGGTCACCGCGAATACGCACACCATGTGCGGATACTTAGGAGAATACTGTGGTAGTATTTCCCCTTCAGAACCCTAACTCCGTTCCTGCCAACCTATCCTGACCGCACCCATCCCTAATCCCACCATGCATGTACAGGGTCCTGCAATAGTGTGTCAAGCGTCCATAGCTCGTATACCAATTAAGTATTGCGAATTTTGGGAAAATGTTTTTGCATATACAGGGTAGTCCAAAAAGTATGACGACATAAAATGTATTTTTTATAATGGTACATCCTGTATTTTTTGCATATTTTAGTTCTTTTTATATTCTTTCTTATTTCCCAAAATGTTATTTAATTTGCTTTAGTAGTTTAGGAGAAATAAATTAAAAACGATAAAAATCGTTTTGCAAGCCTGGATAAAATAATATAAAAAAATGGTCTTAGATCTGTTTTGTCCGATCTACATAGTGTGAACTTTAATACAAGAAATCGAACGATACTTTTTAGTTTTTTCTTATTTTATACAGAGTTGCAAATTTTGGTTCCAAAAATGACAACCTTCAAACCAGTTTTTCTTAAGATTTTCAAAAGAATCGCCCTACATATTATTTCACTATCTAATACAGAATTTAAATACAAACATTTTTTGTACTACAAGTGTATTAAAATTCTGAACCGTTATCAAGATATCTACCAAAAACCACACATATGCCCATTTCATTAGTAAAGTATTAGAAACAAATTTTTATTTGTACCACCCTGTATATTCGAAAATATTTTCTTTAAATACACTCATATGTACAGTACAGGTCTGCGTTCCAACGAAATTCCTAACTTAATAGGTATAGTGCCTGACGCACTATTGCAGGACCCTGTATACGTCATGTATGTGTGTATGCTAGGAATCCATGATTGTGGCTAAAGAATTTTTGAAAGCTGAAGCGCCTACCCTCCCCCTTGGGGAGGAAATGAAATACACGGCCTTTTCATTTACTTTTCTTTTACACATATTTTAACAGTGAACTTTCAAATATTATATGCAGGTAATGTTCAATACCTTGTATTTAAAGCAAACAGTCAAAACACATTTCTAAATAGTTTTCAAACAGTGGTACACAATTTTAAGTAAGTACACCATTTTAAAGTGCATATTAAAATAAAATTTAAGTATCTGGTGTGAAACAACGCACGACATTCCAACCTACAAAGTGGAACTTAAATGAAATGAAATAATTTTAATTATAATTTTTTAGGAATACTGTACAACCTCTTTTTTATACGTCTACAAAGGAAACAGGCAACGATATAGAAACAATAACAATAATCTATGTCGGAATGACGTTTAAAACTTCATGTGAGATAGAGACTAATAGACATAAATAAAAATTCCAAAGCTGCCTGCTTCTATAAGATATCAATAATACAGTTTAGCAACTTTTATTCATATTTAATTAATTTTTGGACTTATGCTGCTTCATATTAAGATACTTTATAAAGAAAAGTTATGTAAAGTTAAATTTTCTTTAAAAAAATATGTCTACACTACATGTAGGTTGGAAGGTAAAAACAATTTTAACAAAAAAAATTGTTTCTTGGCGGGGGTTTGAACTCTCCGTCCTTGCACTATCAGTCCGATTACTTGGCTATATGGTCATCATCTCCATGCGTATTTAACGTATAGTGTTGGTATATTATTAAATTATTACAGATTTTTTATTTTTTTCGTACTCAAACTGAAACTACGCCTTTTTTATTGATGCTACTGCATCCCAAGTGAAAACCGTGTGAATAGTTTTATAGTCAAATATCATTTCTAGTACCCCAATCAGCTTTAAATTTCATATCTAATAGTTTTTCAATGCTCTTCATGCGTGCATTTCAAATTGGTAGCTCAATTTTTACGACTAGGTTACTTGACAAAATGTTAAAACTGTGTAGGTTAACGGGTACTTCCGTTGGCCATATATGTCCCAAAAGCTAACACGGATCTTGTCATAATAGCGGTATGCTAAATTTCATCACTCTGGATCAACCGGTCTGGCCAATGGGGATGCTGAATTACTATGTCTGGTTGCAGTAAGCCCACGTTACATACCAATTCTGATCCTAACACATACAATATCAGCTCGATATTGCCAAACTGCATGTAGCTTAATTGGTGCGGGAAATAATCATGCGTGAAAGATTTCGACAAACAAATAATAATAATAATAGGTGGAGTGACCGGGCGCGGTGATTGCCTTTTGAGGTATCAATAAGACAACCCCAAACGATTCTGGTTTTGATTTCCGGTTGGGTAGTCTAACACAGCTTTCAGATAGTGATGTTTGTAATCATATAAGGCTGATAACTGCAGTAATCTACTGAATTCCTGATAGAACAAACAAAAAGAAATACAAAACTTTCAAAAATTTTAAAACTGGATTTTTTACGCAAGATCAAGCGTCAATTAAGGCAACTCACATAATATTGTTTTTATTCTAGTTTTATTTATATGTATTATTGTTATAATGCATGTTATTAATCCATAGAGAAAGAAAAGAAAGTTGTTACGTACAAACTTGATAAAAGCGCGAAATTAATTAATCTTTTATTGTACACACCAGCTGTGTTCCCATAAAAGTGTTTGATTTGAAAGAGGCGGAGATTAGTATTACTAAAAATGAAATAATTTCAAGTGTGGACATATGTGTTTTTTTTAATTTTAATGAATTCCAATATGCAAAGGAACCGGGTATGAGTCGCTAATTCGAAAAATCTGTCACAGTTTAAATATCGTAGAAAGTAATATTCTGTGTATGTTTAAAGACGTTACATAGGAAACTGGGTTAAAATTTAAAACTTAGATTATAGTCTTCTTTAAAATGACACTATACACTACACTTTTAACATTTAAGAAGAAGGAGAATTCCGTTTATGTGGTGTAAACACACGGAGGCCCTCTGCTATTTTTGAATGGTACTGTAGATTTGTTTCATATTTAAAGAGTATGGTAGACCTGAATCAGAAAATAATCCTAAATGTTTGCACGACAGGTACTTAAACTGACGTTTACGTGATTTTTACGGTGTAAAATCAAAGGGACTTAAAATTGTTAAAGCTGACATTTTCCAATAACTTAACGTACTACGATAAATAAAATAGAAACATTAGTAAAAAATAGTTGGTGTGAAATAACATAACCTTCTAACCTACAAAGTGGGAATTAAAATATGAAATAACAAAATTAATTATGCAGTATGTTTCGCAATACGTTCGTAAATAAAATAGGCAATGTCGTCAAAACAGCAATAATGATTTAAACATAAATTTTAAAAAGCGTTAATAGACATTTAGATGCTAACTTGAAAAAAATTTCAAAACCGCCTGCGTGTCAAAAATATCGTATATAGCTTCCGTGCTTTAAATGTTGTTTAATTAACTAAACTAAGTTTCAAGATTTATTTGAATGTTCGTATGAAACAATTTTATAAAGAAAAATTTTAAAAATGTGTCTGCACATTTTGCTATAATGTTGATCATTATTCACATGCTGCAAAAATGTGAACGAATACTTAAATTCCACTTTAGGAGTTTCTTTTTAATTACTGACACATCGAAAAAAAATTGCATTAATCCTTTGAATATAAAGGTACATTGAACGCCTGAGCATAATTAATTTATAATTTTGAATTCTACAGGGTGCTATTTTATATTATTTAAACATGAAGCTGTTTTAAAAATATTTAATAACCACGAAGAAATGCGACTAGTAAACTTCCCCTCTCTGCTGTATTTCTTCAAAAAGCTCGAGGAAAAATGAACACAAGCTTAAATACAACATTTCAAGTATGTACGTCTTATTGTTTTAGAAATATATAGGTAATAAGACCTAACCACACATTCACACTAGCGATATCATGAACGATAGCAGCGAAGCATTGTTAAACGTCGTAAATGTGGTAATCAGTCGATTCAACTACACTAAAAAACGCAATACCAAATCACACCATTACGTCCACTTTTACATTCTCGTATACCATACGAAGGATAGTAAAGGGAGGGTATTGCGTTCATGAACAAATTCGACCTCGAGATTTTGACAGATATTCACTTTTTGAGGACCCTTGAATCCATTTTAACCATGTTTGGAATGCCGCCCCGTGCCTATGTGTGTATGTAAATATGGTAGCGGCCACGTATTAAAAACGGTGTTTTCAACCTGACAAATCATAGTGAATATAACGTCAACAAATTAATTAATTACATTGTTGTTTAAATTTTCATTTTATTAATTTGGTTAATAACCTAACTTAACAATATGTATAATTATAGCATTTTACACACATTTAGAGAGGATATATCGCGCAAGTGAAAGGTCTGACACTTGTAGTTATGAAGACCGCCATTTTTACTCACAACAAAGCAGAACTATTTTAAACGTAAATCGTTATACCTTTTTAACTTAAACACATTACATTTTTGAATACGCTGTAGAAAATTTAATGAAATGTAAAAAGACACTCACATTTGTAAAAATTCGTTGACCGTACTTATTAAATAAGGAGGTGTCTTTACTTGGAAATCTAAAATAATATAATACAGGGTTGCCCAAGCAACCTGTTCATTAGAAAAGTCCCACTATCGTAGCATAATGAAATTTGATTTAAGGCTAGAATCGACTATTCCAATCCAAGTAAAATATTTTTAAACAGGCAGCACTTGCGATTATAGCGGAAGTAGTAACCAACTTCGTTATTTTAAATGGAACCCCCTAATTTGTTTGCCATTTTTTGAATTCTCCTTAAACTTTAAGGCCAGTTTATGTAAAGCGTCTTATATCTAAAACTTACCGTTTCCGTGTTATTTCAAAAGATATGAAAATTTTGACAGTTGCAAGGTTCCACGAAAATCGGTGTTTTTCGCTAACCACTCCGAACTTCTGAATCGGTTTTCTGGGGCTACAACCGAACCCAATTAACTACGTTTTCACGAGTTTTAATTAAAAAAATCGAAATAAGCTTGAGAAGTTGTATGATTTTGAACCTCAATATTATTCCATATGGGACACCCTGAACCTTAAAGCATTTTCGAGTCTAGAATTTTCTTCTGTATCAAATATTATTAAGGTTGCCAGGGATTATTCTGCGCGGTTTGAAACATAATTAAGATTTTCTTGAAAACGTCCGATAAATTGATTCAATTATTCTGCGTTAGTGTTAATGTATACCAATCCTCTATGCAAGGTGTCCCAGGAGTTCGTACCAAAAACTTGGGAGAAAATAGATCTAATCATTTTAAGACAAAACTTTCATATAAACGTAAGTGCAATAATGTTTCGCCTCCGAGATACAGAGTGTCAAAGTTACAAAAAAAAGCTGATTTTTGAAATATCTCCAAAACGAAAAAAAATATTTTTTTTGTTCTTGGTATAATAAATAAGGATATAAAGTACATTATTTTTAGTTTATTAACGTTTTTATTACGTACAGTGGTGTAGAACGAAAGGGACAGTGCAACCTTTTAATCCCCAATTTCTACGCTAATGGACTAAAGTGATTTTTTTTTAAATACGAAACCTTGATATTTTTTCAATAAAAAAGGTATACTTTATCTAATTCGATAACTTTAACAGTTTCTGAGATATTTGCATTTTTAGGTATTTATTACAAACTGCTTCGGCAGGTTATTATTATTCTGTAGTTTTTGGGAAACATCAAAACGTGAAAATTTGTGTTTCAGGAAGAATGCACGTAAACGATAGATCTAGTCATTTTAACACAAAACTTTCATGTAAAAGAAAGTCCAATAGTGCCTCGTTTTCGAGATACAGGGTGTCAAAGTTAATAACCTGCCTGAACAGTTGGTAATAAGTATCTAGATATGCAAATATCTTAGAAAGTTATCGATTTAGACAAAGTGTACCTTTTTTATCTGAAAAACATCAAGGTTTCGTATTTTAATAAAAAAATTCAATTTTCTTCATTGGCGTAGAAATTAGGGATTAAAATGTTGTACTGCCCATTGCGTTCTACGCCACTGTACATAATAAAAACGTATTAATAAACTAAATGTACTTTATATCCCTATCTATTATACCAAGAACACGAAAAATATCTTTTTTCATTTTGGAGATATTTCAAAAATCAACTTTTTTTTGTAACTTTGACACCCTGTATCTCGGAAACAAAGCATTATTGGACTTACGTTTATATGAAAGTTTTGTCTTAAAATGATTAGGTCTATTTTCTCCCAGATTTTTGGTACGAACTCCTGGGACACCTTGTATATACAGCTCAACAGTCGAACTGGATCACTTATCGCATTTATCACAATTTCTTCTTTTTTCAATATTTTTTAATTGCATTTGCATTTTTTCGTTATAGTGACCAAGCTATTTGTAAATTTTTTTTTTGTGGCATTACTTATGTCTTTGAGAAGACTCATAAGAGAAAATGATCAAAAGAGTAGATTGGTTAGAGATGGGTATGTCTCAGCGCGCGGCTGGAATAAGATTAGGTGTATTTCACACCGTCATAGACAGAATTTGACAAAGGTACTTGGAGACCGGGAGTGTAAATCATCGTCACGGAGGAGGCCCGAGAAAAAAGACAACACAAAATCAAGATACATTTTTAAATGTAACGGATCTTCGAAACGGGTTTAGCAATGCTGCTGTGCTAAATACCAACTTCCCAAATGCAACTGGAGTGAATGTTTCTACCGAAACTATTCGTAAAAGATTAACAGAGAATAATTTGGAACCAATGGGGTCTGCAAAATATCCCATACTGACAAGGCATCAGAAAAGATATCGATTAGCTTGGGCGGAAGAAGCACATCGTCATTGCAATGAAGATAATTGGACACATTGTTTATTCACCGATGAGTCAAAATTAACTTGTCCTCCACATATGGAGAGTTTGGCGAGAATCTCTACAGCGATGTAATGAAGCATTTATGGTCCCTACAGTTGCTTTTGGAGAAGGCTCTATCACAGTCTAGGGAGGTGTATGTTTAAATGGTATAATAGATCTCGTTGTATTCCGCAATCAAAGTGTAAATGCGGAAAGGTATTTGCACAACATTTTAGAAGAAATTGTGCTATCATATGTCCCAGAAATGTTGGTAGATGCTCAGCCATACAGGGCCCACATTGTAAATGATTTCATAGCACTATCTTACTCGAATGGAAGGGCCAGGTATCTCACCAGGGATGAATTCCATTAACATATTGAACTATCTAGAGAAACAGTTGACACGTCTATAAAACCTTCCGGTGATGTAGGAAATGCTAGAAGTAGCACTAATTGAGCAATGAGAAAGAATCTCTCAACAGGCAATACGAAATTGCATGAGCAGTATTGCGCACTAGGTGTCAATTACTAATTAATGCTTGAGGAGGGCCTACGCGTTATTAGCATACCAACACAAGACTTTTGTTTCAAAATAAATAATTTATTTATTTTTTATTCCGTTAACAATTATGTCAAATTTAAATGTATCTTTTTGTGTAATTGTTCTAATTATTCTGTAACGTGAATTATAATTAATGCAATGCAGTATGTTTATAACTAATCCCGTAAGATACTAAATATCTTTGTAGCATGACAACGAAAGGAGAAAAATGCGTTTCTGTAAGCGGTCCAGTTCGACTGTTGAGCAGTATATATAAAAACAAATGTACGCATGTTTGTCCTTTATGCATTCATACACCATTCATCTGATGGCCATGAAACCTTTGGAAGTTATTGAGTGGACTCCCTTGAAGGTTTCTGGCGAATTTTTTTTTAAATTGGCCGTCATAATCTTTCGACGCAGCAACGTGCGCAGGTCACGTCTAGTATTAAATAAACAATTGTTCATTTACGAACTTAGTTTAACAAACAAAAACTACAACAAATATTTAAACTGGGATGTAAAATTACAATACATTTTCAATGTGCTGTCCGTGCAGTTGAGGGCGGGCACAATTCAATTCGTCACGCAATTCGTCACGCTACATTTTCTGTAGCTCGACGAATCTCATTGGGATCTAATTCGGCAAACACTGACCGTACCATTGGGAGCAATTCCTCATGATCATTTACTTGGGAAGAATAGACCTTGGTTTTGACATACCATAGGTAAAAATCTGAAGGGGTTAGCTTTAATTTTTCCGAAACTCAAAGTTGAACTCAGCTCGTTTGAAATTTGTCTGGTTCCTTGATTGCAAACGGGGATTTCGTTATTAAACACGCGGCAAGTTCTCTCGACAATTATTCTCTATGAATATAAAACAAATCAAGAATATCTGCATTTGAGTATTCTTCTATTTTGTACTCAAAGCTTCATAAAAATAAATTACAATTAACAATTTGCTGAAGATGTCAGAACATGAATAACATACAATAAATGCCATTTATTATTTGTTATCTTTGTTACTATAACACATAAATTGTTTTTCCATGGATAACTATGTGAAGTCTAAAACCGAATAAAAGGATGGTTTTTGGTTAACATTAATTATTTTGAAAACTTGCCACGATAGGTACCCTAACAACCTTAATAATATTTGATACAAAATTAAATTCTGAACTCAAAAATCCTTTAAGGTACAGGGTGTCCTGGTTGAAATAACCAAGTTGTTGAGGTTCAATATCATACAACTCCAGAGGCTTATTTCGGGGTTTGCAGAAAACTTTTTTTAAATTAAAACCCGTCAAAACGTAATTTGTTAGGTCCTCCTATAGCCTCAGAAACCCCGATTCCCAAATTCGCAGCGGTTAGCGCACCATACCGATTTTTGTGGGATCTTGCAACTGTCAAAATTTTCATATTTTTCGAAATAACTCATAAGCGGTAAGCTTTCAATATAAAGCGCTTCACATAAACTGGCCTTAAAATTTAACGAAAATTCAAAAAATGGCAAAAAATTTAGGTAGTTCTATTTGAAATACCGACGTTCGCAGATACTTCTGGTATAACCGAAAGTGTCGCCATTTTAAAATAGTTTTACTTGAATTCAATATGGTCGATTCTAACCTAAACCAAATTTCATTATGCTACGATAGTCGGAAGTCCAAAATTTTCTAATAGGCAGGTTGCATGGGTAACCCTATAATGTAATAGTAAACCAACCTAATTGTATATTATAATTTAATTTACGTGTGAAAGATATATGATTATTAATTCGCAAACATCTTCGCATCTTTTTGCATTCTTTTACAACACAACTCATGTCTTTACAGTTTTAAAATACACTTTACTGAAAAACACTGAATTTTAAACAAGTAATTAAAATAACAATCTAAAATCATAAAAAATATTAAGGTAAGTTTAATAAACTAACTCAAAAGAAAGTAAGAATGTTTTAAAATTTACTTTTCAAAGGCAAATTCAGAATTAAAATGAAATAAACATCACTTAAAATTCAAAAGCAACAAGGGAACGTTACACACGAAGGAATCCGTAATTGTCAACATAACAACTACAAAATATTAATCATTTAAAACTCCGTAGACCCATATTCAAAAATGACTGCCGATTCTATCTTATTTTAATACAAAGTGCAGTAGAATGTGCAAACAGTACATACCTGATATATCCCATTCTAAATATGTGTAGTACTGTATGAATGGAATAGTGTTGCAAAATACAATTCGTAGAATATATTTTTTTTTTATAGCGATTGTTAAAGTGTGCTTTGAACAACCCAAATCAATAGATCAAGTTTCACTTTAACCGCAAGGGTAGATAAAGTATTTTAATTTTTTTAATTTTTATTTATATAAATATACAACTTATTTTTCATTTTTATTTGCATTAATAATAACTCGTGAAAATTAATTCATTCGTTCCTTCGTCGCTCATGAATTAACATTTTCCACTCATCGATAAAATTGTATTTTATCGTCTTGTATAACAAATAACTATTCATCATCCAGACCTTCATAAGCAAACTCAGTTTATGTCTACTTTTAGGAAATAGGTACTACTCGTACAACTCGAGGTGGTACTATACAATCTATTTAGGAGCCTTGGTAGTACTTTGTACTTATGGTCATTAGTGGTATCTGTACGTGTAGCTTATGAAAGGACTTTTTTATTATGCCACATTTGTGCATTTTTATATTTCTGTTTGTTTTGTTTTCTGTAAATTGGTTTCGATGGGATGCACCGTTTTTTTATCTAATTATTCATTGTGGTGTACACTTGTCGTATGGTATATCCATTTTCATATGAACTGTTGTAAAACAGCAAGCAGTTAGCTGTTGTATCGTTTCTGCCTTTTTCTCATCTAATAGCCACTCAGCTGGATTTTCAGTGTTTGTGGCTACTTTCTTTGCAATTATTTTATTGTGTTATGTTTGTAAGTTGTTAATTACCGACGGAAACAGAGGAGTGTTACAACTTTAACGTGTGTATTTGTGTATCTGTCTGTGGCATCGTAGCTTCCAAACGGAGGATCCGATTTTGATCTAGTTTTTTTTTTTTTTTGATCAGCCATTTGAAGATCATTAGCTCTCTTCTAGTTGATTAAGGGATTTTTTACTTTATAGTTGTTTGTGACGGAGTTTTTTTATATTTGTATTGCTTATTTGGACATTAGTTTTTCATAGGAAAGTAGTGGAGACTTTCTATCGCTTATTGGTCAGGCGCTTTGTTGCGTGCGTAAGATAATAATTTTCAGGTTAGCCTCTTATAGCGTTTTGTTTGGCCAGATGATGACACTGAATACCTAAGTCAGAATCTGCATAATCCATTCTACTGATAACTTCAATCTTGTTTTTTATATTTAATTTTGTGAGAATCTATCGTAAAAGTCTGTTTGATTTATTGTTGCTTAACACTCATGCTTTACATTTTATTTGCTAATTTCGCACATTTTTTCTATCAAAACACTATTGTTAGCTTTCCCTGACTGGAAGCTATATCAGTGCATTTAATTAACGTGTTCATGCGTAAAGCTCGATGTAATTAATATAAAATTACTAGTCAACTGTTTATTGATATAGCCTTATTTCGAGCTAATAAACTATCTTAGTTTCGCACAACATTTGTGTTAAGGGATTAAGGATAAAGGGTACCTGTGAAAGATTCCTTCCTATTTTCATGTGAGCACTTTATTTGTGTATTGGGAACTGTATGGTACTGCAAATATTTTTCCTACTCTACTGAAATTTTTTCAAACAGTTTTAAGTATGGTACCGAATCAAACTCATTTTGGTCGATCCATGTTACCTCTAGATTGCGTTGGTTAGCTATTTCGTTTTCTGCTACGTTCTACGCTTTGTAATAGTCTATGGCTCTTTTATATACGAAGGGAACCAGGAGGGTTTAACACAGTACAATCCAGCAAGTACAGCCCAGCAGATAGTGAAGTAATCAGAGCACTTCGTAGTCAGAAGATTTGTTATTTGTACTTGACTAGTATAAATGTTGCTAAACATGTCATGGGTTTTCGAAAATATTACCCTAAAAATTTAAAAAAAAGGTAATAGAGAGAAAGAGAGGAGCTGAAATTAGCACGTATAGAAAGACACAGATAAATCAAAACAGAAAAGTATCCAGTGAATAATGGTTCGTTTATTCAATAAATATAAAAAAAAAGGAAATCAAATTTCAAGTTACTCAAATTATCGTTTTATCCCATAACAAAGATATTAACATAAACTGTAGATTGAAAGTAGTTACATTACCGAAATTTTAATTTTGCAGTAAGCAGTAACACCTCAATGTAATTGTTAATTGTAAACTTTATTCTTACTTAGGGCAACAATTGTAATTAAAAATAAAATACATAAACCGTTGAGCTCAACCGCGGAAGTACTAGATTAACTAAAGAGTTAGTAATTTTACCTCAAACAAACTGATCTGTCTGTCCTTAAAGTTAATAATAAAGAAAAATAAGTACAGAAATATAACTGAAGTTGAGTCACTAAAGACAGTTACAAATTCAGCTGACAAGGTAACTTATATCATCACTGACAGTTAAAGTCAAACAAGATGGCCAATAATGGTTAACAGCTACGCACATATGCATATGAATATATATATATATATATATATATATATATATATATATATATATATATATATATAATTGGTTCATTTAACCAACTTTCAATATTTTAGATGACGTACAATTGACACAAATAATCAAATAGTTCGACTCAAACCGCTATATTCAATGTAATATACAACTTTCACTTGTACAAACATGCAGTATATTGATGTTACATAACCTTACTGCCTCAATGATCCTCAAATGAAATGAGTGTAATGATAGTTTGGCCTATTTCGATATCCTCAAAAGACAGAGGACAGCCAAAGGTACACAGATAGGGTAAAGATTACGGAATTAACGTTTACAGTAGGCAGCAGACAGAAGGTGATCATGTAATTTCAGTTAAAATTGTAGAATTTATTTTGCGGAATAATCACAGCGATATGACCAGAACGTTGTTATTATCAGCGCACAGAAAGTGGTGCAGAAAAGTTCTGTAGCAATTTCAAATATGATTGAGGTGTATTTAAAGAAAAAGGAAATATAATAATTTACTCTCCACATTGCAGAACACATCCTTACAGTGAAACTGTAAGATTATATCCGGCTTGGTAAAATCTCCGATTTTAGCGCTAGCTCATTCTCGTGGGATGGGCCTAGTTTCCGAGAAAATTGCTGGATTAACTTACCTAAAAAAAAACACCCGTATGTGCCACTCTCTTTGAAAATAGTATTTGGGTACCTACTCTGTAAAGAGAGAAGTCCAGAGTCGGCCTTAGTTTCCTACTCCTAACAAAAAAAAATCGCCCAATCACAAACTAGTCGCCAACATAACTATTTATTAGCACCCAAAGAAAAAGTTCATCAATAGCATATTTTTTTAAAACAAGCAACTTAAGCGGTTAAGCGTGTTAAAGAACACAATTTCTAGGTTAAACTTTGGAACAACACTAAAACTTAATAGCAAAGGAAAAAAAAATTAATAGCACTCTCGTCTTTTAACGAACACCGTGTATATTGGTAAATTTAATTGTATGGCAACTACGTTTTGTCTTTCTTTTATCTACAGCCTTCGCATTGAAATGATTCACTTCAACGTGGTCAATATATATATATATATATATATATATATATATATATATATATATATATATGATATATATATCTATATTTGTGCTAAAACCTATATAAATGTTACAAGTAAAATAAAATATCGATACCCTAACAAAGCGTTTGTTAAAATTTATCAATTAAATTATTAAGTTATTGTTCAATTAAAGCGGGTTATCATAACTACGGGCAATCCGCATAAAGGGAAAAATTTAATGAACTGACGTGAGATATCAAACAGATTGTTTTAGATAACCTTTTCTAGCGATCGCAAAAAAAGATCTTACACAAATCGATTCTTTTCTTATCTTACATTATATGCCATAGCGTAATAACCCCCCTTAACAATTGTAGCAACGTGTAATTAACAAAGCATTGAATATAAAAGAGCTTGTAAAAGTTAGTTTTAGCGGCGGTGTAAAGCACAACAAAAAAACAGTTATCAGCATGACTTATCTGCGTTAAAAGGTGACAAATCCTCGTGACATAGACGCACCAGGTGTATAGCAAAAGATTAGAGTTGAAAATTATGTCTTAGCGGCCACTGTCCTTGACGTTGCAGATGTAGAAACAATGATACGGCGCATAAATTTTAATTTATTTAATTATTTAATTAATTCACTGTAGTCAACCAGAAACCAAAAATATGGGTGCAGCCGCAGCCCCTAATAGAAAGGCAGATAAGAAGAGAAACCAAATAAAAGAACCCTACAAGCATTAGAATATTGTAAGTGATATTAATGAAAAAGAGTTATTATACAAACGTTCTGGAATATGGCGATTTACCAAGCAATCCCTTTAAAAGGAAAAAAGAGACGAACGTTTATGCAGTTATGTAGTCATCCATATCACTTTTATTTGTTTAATAATTGTTTGATCCGGTAGTTTCCGTTATTAAAAATATTACAATAATAAACTGATATAATTGCACGAATAACCAAAGAACGGTTCGACCTCGAGGTGAGGCGTGTATTAAATTCGATAAGAAACAGGTATCGTATGTTAAACATAACGGATTGTTTGGATGCGGTTGAAATTTAAATTAAGGCTGCGTTTACACTGTGAAGAAATAAAAATGTAACAACACGTCACGCAAAAAACTTTATTTCCGAACCAAGCTCGTTGAAAAATGGATATATATATATATATATATATATATATATATATATATATATATATATATATATATATGACATTTATATTGTCATTAAGTTAACCTCAATGTAGAAATAATAAAGATACATAACTATGAGTTAAGTAATTATTTATAATCTCGAAAGATTACAGTTTAATTACGAAATACATATGAATGACATGCAAGAATTAATAGCGTAAACATAAGGGTTTTACTAACGGTAAAATTATTGTGTATATTTGCATAAAATTTACTTAAATTTTATGCACCTCACAATTTTCATATATCGTAAGTAAAAAATAGTATTGCCATAGGTTTGAAAAGTGTTTACATACTACCTTTCCCTACCCTCAATTACTTTAGCTTTTGTTATGAAACATTTTATAGGACAGTTTTGAAGGCGTGATAATATTGAAATTTTAGTAACAGTTAAAATATGATAATGAGAATGTACTAAAACAGGTTTCAGAAAATCGAAAGGATCTATACAACCAGATTAGTGCGCGTGTGCAGAATTAGAATTGTTTGCTGTAAAATAAATAAATCAAAATGCTGATGCTGGACATGCGCACTAATTTAGTTCTTCAAATTTTTAGCAACTTGTACATGCAGTTGTCACCCACCTTATACATTTTTATGTTTGTAAATGGTTAATCCTTTTACTGCTATACACGTAAATATACGTTTAAGGAAAATCGGAAACTCAGCGCTATTCACGTACACATACCGACTTTGAAAATGCAGACTGCTCACGTATTTATACGCGCTGGGTTCTAATGCACACACACACAGATGGCTCATTTTATTACCCTTTTTTAGAGTATGGGCAAATGTTGCTCGGGCAGTCGGGACACGGACTGTATGCGAATTGCAAGTATGGCGCGCATTGCACGCAAAATGGCCTGGTACGTGGGCCCTTCTGATGAAGAAGTCGCAGCAATGCAAGAACGCTTCACAACTGTTGAGTTCGTTGACGAGAGTGGTGATTCGGAGAAAGAATATGACGATCCAGTTGATCTAGAAGATGAAAGCGGAGACTCTACAGACGGCGGCAATTCTGGTGAATCCGTGACTGTACAATCAGTTCCGAACGCCTGCAGGAACAACAGCGACGACGGTAGTGATGATGATTTAGAGCTATAAGTAGGAAAACGTCGTAAAACTCTCCAGTCATGTTTGGTATGGTCTTCTGGCAAATTTACTCCAACTGTACACTCGTTTGAAAACAGAAATTCTGGTTTTCTCGAACTGAATAATTTTCCAGTTGATGCTCCTGAACTCAACTATTTTCAATGTTTCTTTTGTCCTGAATTAGTGAAACGAATAGCAAGTGAAACAAATAGATACTATACATACGTTACAAAAACAAAAAATGTTCCTCCTCATTCAATATTACGAAAATGGTCTGATACTGATACCAACGGGGTATACCTCTTTATAGGCATGACGATGTTCATTTTAAGGAACAAAAAATTGGATATCAATGAATCTTGTTCTAATGATCCTTTGCTGCATACCCCAATATTCTCAAACGTAATGAGCAGAGATAGATACTTGTTATTGCTGAGAATGCTCTATTTCTGCGACAACAATAAACAGCAGAAGGGAGCACGGCTTTTCAAGTTATACACCATTTTATCGTTTCTGGAACGTAAATGCGCTGACATATTCAGTCCATTCGAAAATGTGTGCATGGACGAGTCATTGGTGCTTTGGATAGAAACACTCTCCTTGAAACAATTCATTCAGACCAAGCGTCATCGATTTGGGGTCAAATTGTTTGTACTGTGTGACGTTAAAACATTATATTTTGATCATTGTTTTGCACACTGGAACCAGCACAAAAAGCGTTGAGTCAAACTTAGGAGTACCATTGATATGATGACTCTAAAATGGAAAGATCGAAGACCGAATGTCTAAGAAAAACTGTGAAGTGGTACAAGAAGATAGTTCTTCATTTACTGAATATTTGCGTAGTGAACGCTCATGCAATATACAAACTCAGAACAGGTAAAAAAGGAAAAAGTCACGTATTTCATTCCCTCCTCCAAGAGGGAGGGCGGACTGCGCGAGCTTTCCGAGCTCCTTCAGCCGCAGTCATGGATCCCCAGCATACATACATTACGTATATATGCATGGTGGGATTAAGGCTGGGTGTGGTCAGGATTGGATCGGAAGGAACCGAATTAGGGTTCTGAGGGGGAAATACTACCCCAGCATTCGCCTAAGTAGCCGGATATGGTGTATTTATACTCAGTGACCATGCCGTTATATGTGTATGAGGAAAACAACCCCCTGAAAAAACGTCATACAAGTTAGACGGTAACGGGAATTGAACCCATTACTTCCCGAATGCTAAACAGGTCATGTCACCACTACGCTACTAGCTCGGTGAGACCGGGTGAAAATCCCTCGTTAGCAGATTTTCAACCTGAAGTGATTCGACAGATAATAAAGAAACTCCGACCAAATGACAAACCTGCACAGAAGGGCAAATCAGTTTCAGGAGATGACCCAGTGAGGCTTACAGCAAGGCATTTCCCAAAGAAAATACCGTCTGTACCTGGTGGTAAGAAAACCTTCCAGAGGATTTGCTCCGTCTGTAAACACACTGAAAGGGCCACCAAGCGTGGCCGTGACACTTGTCATCAATGTCTAGAATGTGATAAAGCACTACGTCTGATGGCTTGTTTTGAGACATATCATACAAAGAAAGTTTTCTAATTGAATGCATTGTATGGTCTTCTAAACTTATTCAAATGTTGGTCTTGTAGTTTACTTCTTTTCACAATAAACTGTTTGGTTTGATTTTTTTTAACTTTCGTTCAAACACACACGTTCACAATATATAATGAGTAAGTATATTCATAAATTGCAATACGTATATAAAAAAATATGTGGCTGTGGTAAGAACGTGTGTATACGACACACAAGATATGATCTCAATGCTGTACACGTGTCACAGTTAGGGGAGACAGAGCTATTCACGTGTATGTAGGTGCTGGAAAAATAAGTAGATGCTTTACACGTATATATATGTATTTGTCTGATGTTAATAATATTTACTTATAAACGATAGATCATTTTCTGAGAAGATGTCTGAAAAACCCTCATTATTTTAATTTCAAGCGTTAAACAATTTAAAGATTCTTCTGACTAATGTTATTAACAATTTTTTGTTCAAACACACCTTTACTAACTATGAGCAGTATTAGTCGCTTAGTGTTTACTGCATACAATATGGACTTGGCATTTTCGAAATTCCACGCTCAAAAATATTTTGTTAATATTCTTATGGTGCCGAATCAAGAATTCCTAGAACAAATTGATATTTATTGAAGAATCTGGATGGAGTGTAGTAAGCAAAAGAACAACCTTATTTAGCTTCGGGATGTATGACGCGATAGTTTTAGTTCTATCAAAAGCAACTAATGACTTACCTACTTCATTTTTTTTTTGCTAATAAAACTGGGAGGTATCTCAGCCTTATTTTACCTCATAGTTTCAAGAATAGTTAATTCATACTGCCCGAGCATTTTTTCAGCTAAGCAGATAGACGTGAACCAATTATCGGTCGTAATATTTCGGTAAGTGCCATGTATTGGTTTAGACAATTTTCGAACATAAAAAGCGGGTACCGATTCATTATTTTGTTTTTCTACTTTTCCAACGTTTGGAATTGTATTCAACATATAGTTTGTTTTTGAATCATTAAGCATCATAATTTTTATGCCATATTTGTTAGGCTTACTCGGCATATAGATTCGAAAAGGACAATTTCCACGATATCCTACAAGTTGTTCATCAATGGTGCAGTTTTGGAATCCAGTATAATATTATTTACAGTTGTTCACAAAAATATCCCCTAATTCAAGAATAGCTGCACATTTGTTCAAAGACTTCCTGGTAGCTCCATCCAGTTTACTATCGAATCTTAAACATAAAGCCAAACACTGGATTCCCTGTTGGCTCATAGTTGCACGAAATATACCGTTTCCGTATTTTAAAGACAGAGGTAATCCAAATTAGCGTTAGATAAAAGTAGAGCTCCGGAAATATAAAGTAATCCAATAAAGGCCTTTATTTCTATTTCAGTAGTTGATTTTGTGTAACTCTGTATCAAAATCGCCGTACATTTTCGAGCAATTTCTTCGTTTGTATGAAGTACAATTATACCAAAAAAGTCTCAATTGTTTTCGGGGGATTGTACTGTTTTTGCTTCATTTTTGGGTCCCGGTAAATGCGACACGATATTTTATCGTCTTATACGACCTTGTCTAGCTCGTTCTTGCGTTGAGCACTTATACCCGTTTTTGCTTAACAAACTAGTAATGTTTCTTAAAGATTGGTTCCTTGGTTCACCTTCTTCATCTGCACTTTGTTCGTCTTCACTCCCTGACCGTTTTTTCTTCAATGACAAAGTCGTCGTGGGATTCCTCGCCAAAAAGCTTCTCGCCGCTGTGGCTTTCAGAGTCATTGTCACATAAATGTGCTACTTCTACCTCGAACTCTCTATCTGATAATGGACCTTTACCCTCTCGGCTGGATGAAGCCACAAATAGATTAAAAGAATACCACGAACCTCACACTCGGGTTTGACGTACCCTTAGACACAATTACTTGGTTACACAAACCTCGTTCCAGGCCACCAATATGCACTCTACCCCGTTTAGCCGTATATTGGATTTACATAGACCCCTGTTAAAAATAAACGTCCGCTACGGGCTTAGCTTAAGTGGAGCGCTAGGTATCTGTGACCAGGGTTAAAGAACATAAGGCTACAGTATTGCCAAGGCTCGGTTTATCTAAACTGTTTCACTCGTAAGTGTTCCACCGAAACTTTTAAGAGTTTTGGTTATTAAAATCAATGTGTGTATGTGTCTGTTAATCGTTATGAACAATTAAAATAGTGAAAACGTTTGAGTTTCCGTAACTGTTATATTATTGAATAATGAAAAAAAAACGTGATTTTACTAATAATTGCTACAATAAATTACTCAAAATTTTAAATGGAATTTGGCATATTTCATTGCACCTGTTAAAACATATAGTATATAGGGGATCAATATTTTTAGTAAGTGGCTAGTAAAATATCAGGAACTTATTTTCATGTTTCTGCGATAACCGCTTAGATTTCATAGTTGGCTTTCAGATACGCTTACCTAACTGCTATTGCAGGCTTTTTTATATTGCATAAAATTGTTTGACAAGTCAATTATTTTTTAAAACCGTTATGATTTAGTGAGAATGATAACGTTAATTGTTATCGAAACGTTTAAGTTGTAAAAATATACAATTGCAACCCATAATATTAATTATGATCAATAATCGTTTGAAGCTTCAGTCTGTATTACCGATTTTAACAAACCTTGTACCTTTGCAAAGAGCTTTTAAGTTTTCTTCATCTTTGATCTGTGGTGTAAATCATTTATTTTTAGTTCTCAGTATGAGTAGTAGAGGTTGTTATTCAACAAATTAATGAATTGTGCAATTCTTCTCAAAAATTGTAAATTGGCTCGTGGTATAGTTTTAGCATAGCGAATTATTAGGAAACCGCAAATCCTTATCATATTTAAACCAGAGATATTAACGAAAGCATTTACAGACGTAAAAATTCAATCATTTGTGACAGTGAATCTAAGAGAATGAATACTATAAGTCGTAAAATACAAAATATGTCGAAATTTAGTTACCTGGTTTTTATTTTACTATTGTTACTTGATCAATGTTTTTATTAATAGGTGTGTAAATTGTGTTCATTGAAATAAAAAAAAGATTAAAACTTTCATTAATATTTTTTATATTGCAAAGCCTCCTTTGATTAAATCTTATTTATGAGGATTATTTTTAATGTTACTTATGAGAGTGAAATTAAATTCTAGTGGGTTATAAAACTATATACATACTATATGTAACGCAAAGAAAAATAAAATAAATATTATTAATTTTAGGTAATGTAATATTCATTCTATTAGATACATCCTTCATTGGTTTTCAATTGTTACAATTGTGTGAATACTTTTGATATTTGCCGTTTTCACTAAATTACTTAGCTTTCTTTTCGATGAGGCTAAAAATATACCAGGGTTTATTTAAAATCATTTAGAAGAACTGTAAAATTATTCAATTTGTTAAAGAATGCCCTCTACTGGTCATTCTGAAAACTAGAAGAAAGTGGTTTACATCTTAGATCAAAGAGGAGGAATTCCTGTCTAAAAATACTAAGTTGGTGGTAACTGAATGGTAACTGAAGTTATTAAATTTAAAACGTGTGGAGAAGTTCTATTTCAAAACGATTACTTTTGATGTTTTCTCATTATGGCTTCATGTTACGGCCTCCAGCTGTAATCGGAAAAACCATAATTATTAGCAATTTCCTTCGGCCATTTTTGCAGAATAAATTTTTTCACGTAATGTTGTACTATTAACCGTTTCTGAGATACGGCACTGTATGTTCTAATTAGTTAAACTACTGAATATATAACACATTTTTGTATCAGATGTAAGGTATTTTTTATTTTAAAATTTATTGTGTAAATAAATAAGAAACAAAGCAAAAATTTTCATATTTCATATAAACTGAATTATGAATAAATTAAAAATAGTCGTACCCCAACTGTTAACGACATATTAGAGCGGTGAACGCGTTTTGGTATCGTAATTCACATAAATGTCCTGTTTTATTTTACATACTGTAATGTACCCAGACCACTCTATTGACTGCACAACTCGAATGCGAGAACAAGGTTAACGCGTGAACTTATTTAAGCCAAATGATCGTCATGAAAAACTTGGTAGGACCACTATGTTGTGTAAGAGAGTTGTTACTGGGATGTATGTGTTGTGGTATCTAAGGGAGGATAAAAATAAAGGCAACACAATAGAACACAGTATATTAATTTATATGCAAGTGCAATGTAGTTCTGCTATCTTTATTGCGGATTGAGGAAAAAACTACTAAAGAAAACCTCACCGCCTAATACTACAACAAGAATAAGAACATAAATAATCAGTATTAATTATAGGTACCTAGATCAATACGTATTTAGATTCTACTGTTATTGCAAGATTATTGCTATCATCCTACGCTAACCTTAATAACACAATCAATGTATAAGTGGTAAGTTAATACAGACCTCTGTTTGATAAATGATGATCACCAAGTTATAATATAATTAGCTACTGTAGTATAAGAAAAACATCAATGTTAAGGGTCCGCATTTACAATTAAAGAACCAAAAGGTAACATATTTCATAAAATGCACACAGGGTTATCGCCCCTAGGTCAACATTATTCCAGTTTTATCCGAGTGCCGATTTTACGCCTCCACTACATTTACAAGGGATCATTCATCTTAAAATATGCTACACTATAGATGTCAAATGTCGAAATAAAATATATTAATAATGCAATCAAGAGACCTCTCTACATTAGATAACAGCATTGTGATGTAACGTTAAATTTCAAATTATCGTTGGTATTAATTTATATTAGACGAAATAATTACTCTTACCATGGTATTGTAATACAAATCATATACACATTTCAATTGTTATTTACTTCAGTTTGTAAGAGAAAGTTCTGTTTTCGAATCAATTTATAATAATATTATAAATAGATTTACCTTTTCATTTAGGTAATAACATTATAAGTCAGTGTATAACATTACCTTTTATCGGACCAAGAATAATACGTTTTGTCTTTTCTAAATCTCAAAATCAACAATCCTCTATTATTTTTTCTAACTTACATCTAAGCACACCTTATTTACTAGATTTACAAAATGGTTTCAATTCAACCCGCCCTCTAATCTATAAAATAAAATAGGTACGGATGCACCAGTTGTGGTACATCACAAATACTGTTATAATTTACATGTAGTACTGAGTGTCAGAGAGAACGGTTCGTTTGGAACTGAAGTGAATTATTTCATTAAACAATAGTCAAAATGGTGAATACTAGATCGGTTAACGATCAAGGTGTTTATTTGACACTATCTAGTGCGGAATTAAAAGAGTTAATTAGTGACATTGTGTCAGAAAAAACATCTGAGCTCCACAAAATGATATCGGAGTTAAAAAACGAAGTGGTCGTATTAAAGGAAAGTAATATTGATTTGATTAAATTATTAAACAAAAAAAGCCCAGTATCATATAACAATAATAAAAACGATAAGAATAATTCCAAAATTTCAATTGACGGTGCTAAAAGTTATAGTGATTGTGTATCGATCGACAAAGTCAGAGATCAAGGATCATCGCATGTTAGTATTGGTACAAATGATAAAACACTCAAACGACATACGAAGTCCAGACCGGACGGTTCCAGCTGTGATACGTTAATTAAGCTAAAAGAAAATATTAGATCAAATCAATCAGACAAGGTCAGTAACGAATATCAAAAACGAGTTATTATTGGCAATTCTGATCAAAAACTAACAGAAGCGCCACTTTGTGCTGTACAAAAGCGTGCGTGGATATATGTAGGTAGAGCAGCACTTGATACAAGTACATCTCAATTAGAAGATTATTTAAAAAATAAATTCCAGGGAAACAGTTTCGAAGTTGAATTACTACCGAAACGTGACGATGCTCGTAGTATTTCGTTTAAAGTCGGTACAAATATCTCGCTCGTGAAGGATTTATATAACGCCGATAATTGGCCGGCTGGTATTGTTGTTAAACAATTTCGGTTTTTCGGAAGTCGCAGCTCGGACATTTTTAAATCTTCAACAATTCATGGTTTACCTCCCCGACCGCTATTAAAAGAAAATCCTAGGACACCCACACATCATAATCTCAATCAATTAGGCAATTATATTAAAGTTAGTGACAATTACAGAGTATGCCACCTAAATATACGAAGTATACGTGACAAGACAAAGTTAATTGATATGTATTTGCTTTTGCAAGCATTAAACTATCCTGAAGTGGTGTGTTTGACTGAAATCTTTTACAGTGATGACGAAATTACCTTTTGTAAAATAGATAACTATACGCTTATTGATTTTTTCTGTAGATCTGAATGCAAAAGAGGCGGAGTAGCAATTTTTGTGAAAGTAGGATTAGTAGGTGACACGAAATGCGTACAATTATCTAGAATTGAGAAGCATTTTGAATATGCATCTGCGAACATTTCTTTATCCAATCAGGTAACAATCTCTGTTTCTTGTTTTTATAGAACACCTGACGCTGATTTCGGTGTATTTTTAAAAAATTTGGATTTATTTCTTTATAAACTGAATAATTTTAATAGAATGTCATTCATTTGTGGCGATTTTAACACAAATTTTGATCTAAATGTAAATGATCATAATGCAAAGAGCCTTGTGACGTTACTTTCATCTTATGGTTTTAATAAATGTATTACAGAATACACCAGAGTACAAGGCGAGTCTAAAACCATAATTGATAATATATTTGTTAATGTTAAGTTGATTTCATTAATATCACAGGTGATACCAACTGATTTATCTGATCATAAGTTGCAACTGATTTCATTTTCGAGTGAGTGCCCATGCGATAATAAAAATAAATACGTTTATAAAAGATGCTTTTCTAATATCAATAAATTAAATAAATTTAAGTATTTAATTTCAATTGAAACTTGGAATACTATGTTTGGGTCTGAAGGTATCAATGATAAATTTGACAGTTTTTTATCTAGATTTAAAGATATTATTGAGTCAGTTTTTCCATTAGAGCGCGTGAAAGTCAAAAACGCTGTTGTTAATGGCAAACCCTGGGTTTCTAAGATTATTATTGATAGTGGTCAAAAAGTAAGGGATCTATACAACCATTACAGAAATTGTAATGATCAATATGTTTTAGCGCTATACAAGAAACAATTAAGGAAACATCGTTCTTTAATACGTGAAACTAAAAGAAATTACAATAGCCAATATTACTACAATTGCAATAATAAGAGTAAAGCCGTTTGGAACATAATAAAACAAGAATCTAATATTAGCTCTAAAGTAGATTATCCAAAAGAATTTACGGATACTTCTGGTTTAATCTTAAAAAATAGTAATGATATAGCAAACGCTTTTAATAATTTTTGTAGATTCAATTCAAGCATTAGTTAATGATACGAAACTAAATATTGCTGAAGTAAGTAATAACAGTCCTCAACAGTCTATAATGTTACACCCTACGGACTCTACTGAAGTTAATAGTATCATTAGGTCTATAGCAGTTAAGAATTCAGCTGGTTATGATGAAATTCCTTGCTCTTTGTTAGGTAAAGTTTCCGAACTAATAAGCCCAGTTATTGCGGAATTAATAAATTGTTCACTTGAAGAAGGAATATTTCCTAATCAATTAAAACGAATGCAAGTAGTTCCAATTCTAAAGAAGGGCGACAAAAGTATGATAGAGAATTACAGGGGTATAACTATCGTTTCTGTGTTTTCAAAGATATTTGAAAAAATCTTTTATATCAGAATTTCAAAGTTTATCAATGAGCGTAACATACTATCTCCTACTCAATTTGGATTTCGTAAAGGCTACAGTACAGTTGACGCTATTCTAAACGTACTAAGACACATTTTAGAACAATTAGACTCCAAGAATAAGGTCTTTGGGATATTCTACGATTTAACACGCGCTTTTGAAACTATCAACCACAATGCGCTCCTATACAAGTTGGACAAATACGGAATACGAGGTAATGCATCCGAATGGTTGAAGTCGTACTTATGCAATAGACAACAGACAGTTAAATTTAAGATAGACAACGTTACTTCACATTCAACTGAGAGAGTCGTAACAGTAGGTGTACCACAGGGTAGTACACTGGGTCCTTTGCTTTTCATTATGTTTATAAATGACTTGTCTGTTTTTGAAACATGCTTTTAACTCTATTTGCAGATGACACGTCAAGTGTTAACACAGGTAAAATGTAATAGAACTCATTGAAAACACAAATAGTAGTATTATTAGTTTCATAACGTATTGTAAAAATAACGGCCTGATTGTAAACCCTAACAAAACTCAATCCATAGTATTTTCAAAAATTCTGTGGATTACAGTTTAAGGGTAAAAATTGAGGGTAGACCCATTAATCAAAATAATAGTTTAAAATTTTGGGGATCCATATCGACTACAATTTAAGTTGGAGCACCCACGTGGATAAAATCTTAAAGAAACTGTCAACCTTTAACTTTGTTTTAAGACAATTGCGCGATGTTGTTACAGAACCATGCTTGTTTTCATATTATTTTGCCTATATACACTCCACTCTTAATTATTGCATTCTTTGTTGGGGTAATAATAAAAGAATTAATGAGATATTGGTCATGCAAAAAAGAATAATTCGAACCATTTACAATAAACCTGTACGATATTCCTGTAGAGATCTTTTTAAAAAAGCAAACATTTTGACCGTTATTTCTTTGTTCATTTACAACAGTGTTTTGTACATTAAAAGTAATTCAGATAAATTTAAAACAGTTACTGAAGTTACAAAAGCTAATTTAAGAGGTGGCGACAACATAGTAGAGCCGAGATATAAGCATTCTTTTGTTGCGGATAATTTTCCTATTATCGCTATAAAAAGTTTTAATAAATTACCTCCTCGTATTAAAACCATTCATAACCACTTGGAATTTAAACGTACCATCAAAAATATGCTATTAGCCAATACCATTTATACCATTGATGAATATTGGAAGTTAAAGCTCTAATTTCCAATTCATTTTTATCTGTGATATTTATGTAATTTACTACAAGTGAATTTTAACTGTGGACAATTGATGTAAATGTATTTAATATTAACGACCTCACCTACGCTTATAACCAAGACCAAAGGTGGTAAATAAAATTATTATTATTATTATTATTTGGCATGATAGGAATAAGAAAATCGTGTGCTGGTCACAAAGGATTTTGTAGATGTGTTGTTCTACTAACTGCAGCGTGAATACATTAGATGCCACTTGCTTATTGTCTTTCTTCCACAGTACAGCACTGATAAATTATGTTAAATTTGGCTTTGATTATGGTATTTTCATTGTTACCTTTCTATTTTTATTATTTGCTGTATGCCATTTTTAGCGTAGGTACCACATTTGAAGCCATAATTTTTTGTAATCGTTGACATTTGAGAATAATCTTCTCATAATACTACTGCAGTAAAAATAAGATATTTGGTGTGGAACAACATACGCTCTTCCAACCTATAAAGTGGAAATTAAAAGAAATGAAATAGTATTTATAATTAGGTAAACTTTGGAATCTAAGTTATACTTCATTAATAATTACTGCAGTAACAACTAAGATATTTGGTTGGAACAACATACGCTCATGTCACAAGTAGAACTGATAAAGTAAAATTAATAATAAATAATTACATATTTACTAACTTAGGTAAACTTATGGAATCTAAGTTGTAATACGTTCATAATGAGAATAGGCAACATTGTAAAAACAATAACCATAACCTATTTCGTATAGACGTTTAAACCTTCATGTCAGGTAGAGGTTAATAAACATATAGATACCAACGTGCAAAAAAAATTCCAAAGTCGCACACTTCTTCAAAAAGTATCTGGCGTGAAACAACGCACTACCTTCCAACACATAAAGAGGATCTTAACAAAAATTAAATAATTCATATTTTTAGGATAATTATGCAACCTCTACTATAATGCGTCCATAATGAAAATGGTCAATGTTATGTCAGATAGAGGGTTAATAGATATCTAGATAATAAATTGAAAAAAAATCCGCGCGTTTCTATAAAAGTATGGGTAAGCATTTTCAATCTCATTTAAAGCTTATTTGGCTTTGAATTAAAAAAAAAATTGTGAAAAGAAGTTGTATAGAATTAAATTTAAATTTTCTTATAAAAACATAAATTTCCACCTTCGGAATTTTTTTGCCGCGAAATTACGCGTCGTACCAAATAATTGTATAGAGGATAATTAATATATGATATATACCATACATACCAGTATTTTATATATTTGAAATATGTGAAAAATGTGAAATATTTGATGGAAACCAAAAACTCCTCCAAATAAACCCCCTTCTCCCAAAATCTAATCAACACCAGGAGAAATGAAAATAAGCATTAATTCGAAATTTCAAGCACGTACGTTTGATCGTTCTGGAGTTATCGTGGATAATAACAGACATTCACACAGACACACGCATGCACGTACACACACACACACACACACACACACACGCACACACTCACACATACACCCACGCACGAACGCGCCCGTGCACCGATGCACACACATACACTTATTAATGAAATAATCGATTAATCATCGATTAATCAAACGTCGCCTAATTGGAGAAGGTACTAAGGATATAATTGAGTAAAAGTTAGATTTAAATATATATTTACTACAGGTAATACATGTAACGTAGTATGTAAACTATGTAAACTAGGGCTGTATGTGCAGAAAATTAAATGTGATGAAAGGGTGTATGATTGTAAGTTTGAACACTTGATAATCAAGTATTGAAGATAATCAACTAATCGATCAATTTTTTAGTTAATCGATTAATCAAATAATCGATTAATCCATTAACCAAACAATCGTTTAATCAAAAGTTATTTAATTGGAAAATGTCACTCTAGAGAAAAACAGCATAGTTGGGTAAAATTATGTATGTAAGTATTTACTCCAAGTAATACATAGAACATAGTGAAATATAATGTATAAACTAGGGCCGTATGTGCAGAAAACTTAATGTGGAATAAGGGAGGACAATTGAAGGGGTGGCTGCAATCACCAAGCAGCTCCATTTTTACAAACTTATGGGAAATCGAAAAAAACATCCTAAAAAATTCAAATTTTGTTTCTATGTGATTTTCTTTTTTCTGCGGTAAAAGCATGTAGAAAGAGAAGTTTTCATGTAGTTCTTGTAAATATTGCCAATACTATGTTTTAATAAATGAACATACAAAAAATTGGAGCTGCCTGTTTCTTGCCAAAAATATACAAAAAAATATTGTTTTACGTTTATTTATGCATGATTTGGATACAAAAGAAAAGAAACTAAATAAAATGTCCTTATTATATTATAAAAAAAAAACAAACTAAGAAATGGAATATAAAAATACAAAAAAAAACCGGTAATATTCTTCTTAGAAGGTTAGTGATCTTCATCTTCTGTTTCAGATGTCTGCCATTCTTGTGTCTCTGCAGGTACAAGTTGTTCGTAGTACCACATTTCAGCATTGCCAACATATTGTCTGGACAATTCCATAACATTTAATAGCTTATCCTTTCTTAAAGGCAATGGGGCATTATAAACCTTATTTTGTACTTCTGGAAAAATCGGTGTACAAGATTTCTTTAGAAGAATAAAATCTTCAGTGACTAAACCATTCGGTGACTCTGAGCACGTAACAGTTTCCTTATGTTCATCACTGAACTCTATAACTTTATATTTCGTTAGGGTGAATTTTGCACCAGAACTATTTTTAATATTGCTTTTCTTAAAGAATTGCACAAGAACTTCATTATAGTTTAAAATCATATCTTGCGTAACAGTTTTAACAATAAATTTCTTGCTGGTGTTGTTAATCATGCGACTCCATTCCTCTGGCAGATAAACCCTGCAAAAGACCTGTCGCAACGCAAAAAACTATGCCCAGGTTCTGGGTAACGATGTCTTATTCTCTTATATCTTCCTTGTAGTAGAAGAGATTGCCAAAACTGAACAAGAACGGAGTTCTTGTTCTGCGCGGCATAGTTGTCACTATAAAGGTAAATGGTTGTTACCTGAGGATCAATTTAGTTATTAATAAAATCATGTAAGCAACTTATCCCTTCATTTGCAGATTTCCGACCAGTTATTTCATCAAAAACATAAAAGTAACTCTTCGAAACGCTGCCCTTATGGATGCAAAATGGATAAAACCACAACTGGCGTTTGTAAAAAACGTCACGAGAAAAAACACGTGGCAGGGACATGTTTTATTCAAAATCAAATCACATCACTTCAACTGTGGGATCTTCCTTAGCTAAAGCAGTCTTTTCTTTTAAATCTTTATAAAACGTATCAGTTCTGGTCAGGTGTACTTTTTTTTCCACATTCAGTGTGTTTAGAGTTTCATCAACTTTGGCACATTTTATCTTGTTGTCAAGCATGTCGCAAGTTTTGCAAGTATCTGTTCTAGGGTGGCTAAAGTTTAAATTAAAATTTTCCACAAATACACGTTAATAATATGTGTAGGAAACTGTTGGCTTAAACTCTGGTGTATCTAGTAGACTATGTTGATTTGGCTCATATTTTTTTAAAAACAATCTGTGCATGAGCCTTAAATTCAGTTCGGATGAAAGATATCGTCTGTTTATGTTATCATTTCTGCTACAATGGCTTTTTCTTCTTGGAAAGCTATTAATATGTTCCTCAATCGACTTGACAATATGATCTGGGATTTTATTGGGTCTATTTTCATGGCACCTCGCATATCTTTTGATCCTACTATATTTGAAGCCATATGAGTCGCTATTCTCTCCACTCTGCTTTTCGTTATTGCGTGAATGTTCATGAATGCCGTGTTACACACTTTTTTTTCAAATACTCCTCTTTTTATTTTATGCGAAAACGTTTGGCTTCTTAGAACTCCACCACCTCCTTTCGGTCGCCTTCTTTGAATGTTTCTCGGCTGAAAAAAAATGTCATAAAACCATCATTTGCTTTTTGAAATATGACAACACCGATTTTTGGCTAGAAAATTTCTGTATTTCATGGACTCTAGAAAAAATTACGGAAATCTTTGCCAGAGCGGGCCCGCCTGTGTTTTACTTATTTAGGGGTGACACCGATCGTGAAAAAAAGCTTACAAATACAACAAAATTACAATAATGTTCTATATAAGTAGAACTTTTTTTTGTCTTTAAAATTTGGGGTGACACTACGGTATTCGCCCCGGGTGCCACCCATGCTAGCTACGCCACTGCCCAGAGTGACCTAGGATATCATAAAAACGGGAAACTTATTGGCACCATTATTTTAGTCAGTTTTCTTGAAGTTCATTTTTTTAACATGGACATTTCACGATATACATGTGAATAAAATGTACAACATGATCACGTGAACTTCTCTACGTCGCCTTTCCACTGGGTTTCCTTTAACATTAGTGTACTCTTCACCCTTAACTCTTTTTAATTTTCTTTGGTTTCGCTACCACATGTTCGGATTACTGCTTCTCTTTTTAGATTTTTTATTTGCAACCAGCCCAGACGTACTGGCAACATTGATTGCATCAAGATTGTTTACAGCAGGTTGATCTTCATCACGCTCACTTGATTCGGAATCGGGAACGAAATCCGATGACGATTGTTGAAACGGTTCACTTTCACTTGAACTAAGTTCACTTGCCATTTTAAATATAAATAATACTAAATTATTCAATACAAATCGTTACAACAGTGTGTATCTATTTATAACAACACATAGATCTGCAATAAAGCAAAGCGATGTTGCACGACCGAACGAGCAACTAGCGCGCTTGCGCGCGCGGCGGCGCCGTATGTACTCAGGAGAGAAAATGAACCAGACCGTATTAGGAAGGTGCTTATAAATTGAGTTATATTAATATTATTACATAAGATTCAAAAGAAACTACGAAAATATATAAAGAAATCGATATTTTTTATATTCCATGCATATTTTCATATTTCTGTATTTTCCATCATATTTTGCCAACAGTTAGGTGCAAAAACCAGGCAGCTCCAGGAGCTGCCCGGTTCTTGCTGCAAACCGAAAACAAGGGAGCTCCAATAACGTTGTCATTTATGTTACTGTTATATGGAGACGCCGATGTTGCAGGGAACGATCGGCCTATTTTTTAAAGGGTAATTCAGTAAAAATCTCATTTTCGTAAAAAAGTGGAGGTGCCTGGTTATTGTAGCTACCCCTTCAATTCCACGTTTGAACAGTCGATAATCAAGTATTGAAGATAATCGGATTTTTTAATTAATCGATAGTCATTAATCGATTATTTAAATGATCGATTATTTTCCAAAACTTATCAAATTCTGATTTATCGTTTATAATCGATTAATCTATATTTTACATATAAATATGTAAATTTGAAATAAAAACGAATGTGCTATGTAACCAACTAATTAATTTAAAATTAAAAAATTATTGAATATTTATGCGGCATTTTATGAAAAATATCGACTAAGATTAGAAAACTAAAACCATTAGTTACTATAATATAATAAAAAGATACACTTACTTTGAGACTTTTCTATGATTGCTTAATTCTAATACTGCAATGAATTGTTGCAATCTTCAATACTTTTAAAACGTCCGTTTATCCTTGAATGGCTTTCTCTTAATTATGCCAATAGACACGATACATTGTTCTATAAAATGTTTATAAATTCAATGCCTTAAAATTTATCAGTTTATGACGCCAAGGTTAATTATGAACAATCCCCACAATTCCGGTGTATCCATGGTTTTGTGCCATTAGAAAGGCGCAAAATTTAAGGACATAAAATTTATAATTACACCTGCTAGCTTCTAGTTATTAATTCGTATAATGCATAATTTATAAGATTTGTGCAAATTTAATGTTGTATACTGCAGAATGCATGTTAACTAAATTTCTAACTTGGGTAAATTAGATTACGTCTGGGGGATACATTTCAATAGAATTTTGATACGTGATTTTACATCTAATTCTCATGCCAATCAGATTTTGTTAATTTAATGTAAATTCTTAAGAAATTTGCTCTGAAAATTTTATTTACGAGAATTGCCAGATTCTCAAATGAATCTTTTTTTAATTATAACAAATTTTTGACACGGAGAGAATGTACACATTTTAATAGCATTGAAAGTGAGTGAAGCCCACACCTTAAGAATTCAAAAATAATTGTCTACCTTATAAATTATGATTTGATTGTTTAATTCTGTTTCTAATATTTTTGATAGTATTATTTTAGTGCTACTCTAATATACGATCTACGTATGATTATAATTAACCCTTTGCGGCCTGAATTATGGGTTTAGCAAAAAAATAAATTTTTTTTGGGAAATTTTATTTATAAAGACGCACAAATGTGATTAATGAAAAAAAACAATGTTTTTAAAACTCAAAAATATAGAAAAAAAGGTGGTCTACCGTAAGGACCACTAGACCACTAGGTCATGTTACACCACATCATCGTGATGTAACTTGAAGCAATTTCTTTCCTTCTGCAGGCATAGTGGCACATTGCAACTTTGACACATAACATTAGAGCGATGCACATCTTTCTTTGTGCTGCAATAATTGCACCTCCTCTTGGTAGAAAAAACAGGCATGTGACCATTTTTGTCGTACCGTTTCTCTGGTAACACTGTAATTTTATACTTGTTCGTAGGTTTGCTGCAGGAGGGCCTGCCTCTTCTTGGGGTTTTTGGTTTAGCACCAATAAGTCCTGTTGCTACAGAAAGTCGGAGTTGTTTTAGTGATGCACAGGTACCCTGAGATTTTGCCTTGAAAATGATAAAAGTATTTACGACACATAAGTCCAGAAAATAAAAAAATACTCTGTGCCACCATTTCTTACTCTTTCTATCTACTTCATACAAAGACTTGAGCATAGCTGCTTTGTCCACCCCTTCCATGTATCGGTTGTAGTCCTTTATGACTTGCGGGCAAGGAATTTGTATTACCTCAATCCTGTTATCAACTTTCTGTTTTCTGTTGGCCAGTTCAACGTTAGCTGGACTATGAAAATTAAACCCCATCAGTACAGAGCGGTTATCCTTCCATTTCAAACACATTATGCCATTTTTCAACATCCTGTAATCAATGTCTCCTTGCACCATATTTTTGTCACTTTCCAGTACAGGAAGGTGTTTTCTGTTTTGGCGCATTGTACCACATCCATAAATTTTTTCCTCTTGAAGCCGAATCAAGAGAGGTATCGAATTGAAATAGTTATCATAGAAAATTTTATGATTTTTTCCTACGAGATCTCTACTCAAGTCTGTCACTACACGTTCCCCTAAATTATTTTCGGTGAGATTCTCCCTTTTTCCCGTATAAATCTGGAATTGATGTACAAAACCCGTTGTACTATCAGCTCTTATCCATACCTTATATCCCCTTTTTATGGGCTTTTTTGGCATGTACTGTTTTATACTGGAGCGACCTTTAAATTTGATCATCGACTCGTCTATAGATTGATGTTGCCCTGGAGCCCATGATCGCTTGAACGTATCTGTTAGGCAATCCACTAGTGGTTGGACTTTATATAATTTAATGTAACCTGGTTCGCCCTTCTTGGGTTGAATCAAATTATCATTGACATGAAGATTTCCCAGCAGCCAGCTAAAGCGATCTCGCGACATGAGTGAACTTATGTATTCATCACGTATCTCTTGTATGGAAGACCAATAGTCTTTGTAGCTGGGAAGTTTTTTCAACCCCTTCATAAGATTTATGCCAAGAAAAACTTTTACTTCTTCTTTTGTGGTTGGTGTGTAGGTTTTATTTGCTTGGGTGGCATAAAGATTAGTCTGGAATACTAACAATGCAACTAAATCTTCTGGAAACAATTGAAGAAATATTTCTAATGGTGTTTCACACTCAGAGATCGGTCCACTATGTTCTGAAAAATTCCGAACTGTTGGAGGGCTAAAGTTACGTCTCCAAACAATTTTTTCACGTGGATCTGGCACAAAATTGATCAAAGGCACATCTTCTTCATCAAAATTATCTTCACCAGTGGTACCTGACGCGTCTTCATTCTCATCCAAAATTGAACATATCTCTTCCTGATCTTGTTGCATAATAATATCTTCTTCAGTTATTGTGTGCTGGAAGTATGGGTCAATTTGGTATACCACAGCTTGTTCTTCTTCATGATCCGAGACAGAATCGCTGGCATCCGATTCAATATCAGAGGGAATTTCCTCAATTAGGCTATTGAAGTCATCGCCAGAGAGATTTTCTAAATTTTGTAATGTCCATTGTTTCTTTTCAATAAATTGACGAAATTTATCTGTAATCAATAGAAATAGGACACCAACCCACCACCAATGCACAAGCAATAAAAGGAAACTAACAAAATTACGTGGGAAATTGTCTCCGGTGAAGAAGGACAAGAGTGAGATCCTATTCGAACATGCAAAAATATTTTACTATAATAATATGGTGGTTCTAGCCAGACCCATGTGGCCTAGTGGTTCCGACAGGAACCACCAAATGTTGACATCAACTGACTCTACATTTTTACTGTAATATTGAAACGGATACATTTAATTAATTCTAAGAACCATTAGTAATAAATAAAACTACTTTCCGCTCATTTTATGCTAGGATTTATTAAATTATTAATACACAAACTAGTTCAGCACCAGACACTGAGTGACTCTGGCAAATAAATGTCTGTTATTTCAAATCAAGTCGCGTGATATTTAAAACTATTCTTGTTTTCAATAGACGGCGCCACTTGGTACATCGAACACGTGCCTCAACAGAAAACCACTCAGACGGAAAATTAATAAAAATTCAAGGAAAGGTGGTATCATTAAGGAACCACTAGGCCGCAAAGGGTTAATTATATTTTGTGTTATTCTGGTAGGTATGTATAGTTAAGGGACTAATGGGGCAACTAGAAACTGTCCACCTGTGATTAGGGAAAGTGGCTGGTGGTCAATTTGTTTGCTATCATTAAGATTCCCCAATTATTACTATAGCATTATTGTTATCACTCCTTCAGTTTCACTTTGTTTCCTGAGAAGATAGCGACTATCGAGCATATTACTGCAAGAATTTTACCGTATAATTAACTATGAAGAGACCGCGATGACATTTTAAGAAGAGATCAGGTATTGGGCAACATAAACCAAGAAGATCCATATACAAGATGCGGTTCGGAAATGGTGGAAAAGCGAAGACGTGATCATGATGGTGATTATAGAGTGGTATTGTGTTTCCAAAGTACACGGTCCATCCGCCATGGAAATTATTTTGTTTACTAGACCGATTTGAATGGACTAATCAATTGCAAACTGTCGTTATTGGAAAGCATAGAGTTAACAATAGGAACCATGGGTTAAGAATCTATGGTCCATAGGTGTTTGGATTAAGAGTCACAAACGAATTAAGTTATTTCCGTGTCGATCAATGACACAGTGATATGTTAATTCTTATCACCCAGAGAGAGGTACATCGCATATTCATTCTGATAAGTGACCAGCGTATTCGAACTTAAATGAACTTAGTTATAGTTACTCAACGTTTAACCGTCATGAAAATTATTTTAATCCTGGAACTGGTGCGAATACCCAAGGTATCCAAAATGTCATGGCTGCAAGGCAAAATTAGAATACTAAAGAAAATGAGCGGAATGCCGAAACATCACCTGGAATCACACCTAGATCATCCAACATGAAAAGTATTAAGGAAAGTTGAAGAAGACATTATCATTGATTTTTATACGATGTATAAGTGCATTTCAGATGATTGATTATATTTTTATTGTACTAATATATTTGTCAATGGCGTATTTTCAATAAATATCGTTTTTTTTTTATTCATCACACCATTATATCGGGTTAGAAAAAAGCACAGAAACGTTTAAATATCTACAAAATTGCGAAAGTTACGATTACAAAATTCGGCATTTGGGGGTTTTGGGACGCGGGGAATTGGAAAATGATATCGGCACTGTTGCCAGATTTCCCTGTTTTGCGATACACGTAGTCGTTTTGTTATCTTAAATGGGATGCCCTATTTATTTTTATTGCAGTCAATTGGGCGTCAAAAAAATTAGTAAGATCTCAAATCTTTAAACTTTTAGATCTACTAGTTGCTGAGATATGACGACACCGTTTTTTCAGTAAAAAGTACAGGAACGCTTGAATATCTGCAAAACCACTAAAGTTACTATTACAAAATACGGCATTTGGGTGTTCCTAGGCATGCGGAATTAGAAAATGATATCGGCAGTGTTGCCAGATTTCCCAGTTTTGCGCTACACGTAGTCATTTTGTTTTCTTAAATAGAATGCTCTATTTATTTTTATTGCAATCAATTGGGCGTCTCAAACTTATTAGGATCTCAATACTTAGTCTTTATGTTATCTTAAATGGAAGATACCAAAGTCTCAAAATTCTGTTTATACTATTAGATACTAGTGAGAAATATTATGGAATAGTTACTTATTTTAGAATGAGCATGCATTAAATTTATCGGAAATGCCCGAAAATATGAATACCCTTTTTCAACACTCTAGCCGTCGCCATGTTACAACAATGACAAATTAAACACAAATAAAAAAATAACCTTCATAACTCAAGTCATTTATTTCAATAAAAATAAATGGGACATTCCATTTAAGGTAACAAAAAGACTATGTGTAGCGCAATACTGGGAAATCTGGCAACAGTGCCGATATTATTTTCCAATTCCGCATGCCTAGGAACCCCCAAATACCGAATTTTGTAAACATAGCTTTAGCGGTTTTGCAGATATTTATGCGTTTCGGTACTCGTTACTGAAAACGCGGTGTTGTCTTATCTGGGCAACTAGTAGAGATAACATTTTGAAAATTTGAGATCTTAATAAGTTTGAGACGCTCAATTGATTGCAATAAAAATAAATAGGGCATTCTATTTAAGAAACCAAAATGACTACGTGTAGCGCAAAATTAGGAAACCTGGCAACAGTGCCGATATCATTTTCCAATACTGCATGCCCCGAAACACCCCAAATGCTGAATTTTGTAATCGTAACTTTAGCGATTTTGTAGATATTTAAGCGTTCCGGTACTTTTTCCTAACCCGGTATAGACCGCATATTAGAATATGGTAGCACAACGTGGACTGAGTATCATATTAGAGTGGCACTATTATCTCACTTTAAAATTTGAGACTAATTTTATCCACTGAAGTTTAAATTGTATTGCTATTGTGTTTTCATCAATTTTTTTACCTAACTTGGTCTAGTCGAAATTATTTTGGGAAATTGATGAGTTCGCGTGCAAAACTGAATATATCCACTTTTACAAAATTTTCAGATGAAAAAACACCATACATATTTATTTAAAAAAATTGTGTTAATTTGAGAAGACAGTTTTAATATAATAGGGTTGACGTATATTTTTTTGAAAAACGCAAACAAATCGGCGTTATTAGCAAAAAAAAAACATTGGTTATATCCCGTTTTGCTCACAAATGAAATACATTGAGCAAAAAAAAATGTTTATTCTTCTTTGAAAAATGGGGTAGCGGTTGCACTTGCTGCTGATCGAAAGAAAAGGTTATGTTGTTGTCAGGTTTTTCTTTGGCTAGTTCGTAGAAACTGTTTGCCCTTCTTCCGTGGAGGCGGTACTCCATAATAAGGTTCTGGCTTTTTTGTTCGTCTTTTGTGTTTCTTATTTGCTTCCTTATTAACCTGGTATATTTGGAACACACATCTGACGCAGGAGATGAGAAGCCGGTATTAAAATCATTCAAAAAGGTGTTTCTGAACATATCGTACGATACTTTACCTTCTGGATTACTTTACCAGTTATACATTTACTTTTTTCTGTTATAGTGGTTTTCTTTACCTCGTAAGTTACCAATAAATTCTCCTACCTCTTCTTTTTTGATTCAGCTTTCTTCAATACTCTATCATCTCCCCTTTTCTCCTTCGAAACCACTCCTTCGCAACTGTAACAGGTCTGTGTTTTGTTACGCCAAAAACGGTTTGCAAACCTTAACCATACTTTTATCAGACTTTAACATATAGAAAACTGTTGCGTTTCTTTATATCACTTCTTTACTTCGTCTGCGTCGTTTAGCTGGCATAACCGACATATATTTACCTAAAAACATATCCTGGCCAACTGTCTCTTCGTTACTATAACACTGTCTTCTCTGCTTTGGAATGTCTTGCATACTCACTTTGCAGAATTAATACGTTTTACTGTCATGACAAGGACGTGTAAAGCAGTCTAATCTAGGGTAGGGATCTAAATATCTAAAATACAAAAACATTGTTGTAAAATAGTACTTTTAAAAAGTAATTTAACCTTACTTTTGCTTTTTACGCGCTTCTCTTTTGTTCTCGCGTCTTTTTCTTTTCCCACTTGAATCACTTCCTTCATTTACAGTAATTTCCTCCTCCATAATGCATAATTTTCACCTTATACACTACTTTTATTCGACAGATCTTGCGATACTTAAGGCACGTGGCATCACATCACAACATGTGTAACGAACGAACTAAACATTGCAACAGAATACGCAGACTTGTTTATTTGGATATGTCCGCTTCGTATAAAAAATATGGATAAAACCTGTTTTGCTCCAAACATTGAATTTTACTTAACGATTTTAAAGGAATTTATACAATTTTGGTTACAAACGAATATATGTGTCTACATAAATCACGACCTGGACCACCGAAACATGTTTTTGTGTAAAAAGTGGATATATTCGGTATTGTATGCGAACTCTTCAACTATAAGGTGCAAACTTGTAACTTGGACCCTGAAGTCTACAGGGCACTTTTGCGGTTTTATCATCCCTATTTTTAAAGATAGAGTTGCGGTTTTTGTGACAAGGTCCTACTGTTTTATGAAATCAAAGATGGTGCCAGCATATCTTTCATAGCACGTTTGGTCTCTGAGATACTGGGTGGAATTGAACAGTATCACTTTTCAGGCACTACTCATATCTCAGTTATCTTTAAACTTATCGAAGAAGTTAAAACGCATTCCTATAAAATGTTTTCCGTAGAATCCAGTGGCGTAGTCATTTTTTTCTGACACCTTCCGTTTTTTAGTTATGAAGCATTTATATGTTTTTGTAAACGGAACACCTGTATGTTATTTCTTATATTTATTAGACATAATGTAGGCTTTCCAAAAATATTTAATTGTATAAAATTATCTCCAAGAACAAGCTCAAAATTTAAGATTTTCTAAAATTTTGTCGCCATGTCCTTTTATCGCATGCATCCTTTTCCGCCAGTCCATACATCCATTTTAATTTGGCTTGGAGCTGATTATATTTTGGGGGATATCCAGGGGCGGAGAGGGACGGTTTGTTAGTTGCAGTTTTTGTTTTTATCAAATATTTCTAGAACAGCTGCATATTTCAAAGATATAAAAATTCCCAGATATGGACCTTAAATTTAGCGGCAAAAAAAAACATGTATTTGTCTATTAATCTCTGTATGACATGAAGTTTTAAACGTGATTCTGACATATATTATTGTTTTTGTTTTTAAAATGTTGCCTGTTTTCTTTATGAATGTATAATAGTGGTTACATAGTTACCCTTAAAAAAAACATATATCATGTTACATGGCTAAGTTTCGTCAAGATCGGCCATGTGATTAGATTATTTTGTTATATTAACAATTGATATAATAAATCTTCAGAGCGACGCCTGGTCTTCGTGGTCGGTTCTCGGTTGAAGTCTGCCGGTCATTTGATTCTAGGACGTTTCTATGAAAACAGAAATTAATACTAACTTTAATTAACCTATCTGGGACTCGTGTTTTTGTATTATAACAGAAATCCTAACTAAAATGATTTTTAAAATTATTAAAATAATTTTAATGCCGGCCCTGTAAACAGAAGGTGCCCAAATTCTTACGTACAGTTAACCTAACGGTATCACAAGGTTGCGTAACCGGATAATGGGGTAATGCTCGCGCCTGATTGCGAGAAGGTCAATCAGAAAATCAATACCTTCAAGTAGAGTTTAGTGCATGCGATAATTACATTGGAATAAAATATATGATATTGGTCTGCTTTCATACAGAATTTTAATGTGAATAAATGCAATTTTCTACCTTTAATTTCTATGAAACGGACTTTTATATTTTATTAAATATAACTTGTACGGCTTACTCATTTACAAACGAAAATTTCACGATACTAATTAGTAGGTACAGCTTTTTCTTAACTAATAATTTATATTAACTATATACAGGAGAATCTTAATTATGATGCATTGCGATCTAGTCTAATTACATTTAGTAATTAGCAGAAATTGTATTAAAACCAGAAATGGTGGTTTTCAGTTATTATACCCTTTGAGATGAAATGAATACTTTCGTATTATATTCTTGGTGCGGGCAGAGGGCATTCTTAGCAACTCCTTGTGCTTCTGGGTTCGATTGCGTCCCGAATAAGGGTGGCGCTGGTCAGAGCTATGTTCAATAATGACACTTATAAGGTGTTTTAAACCTTCCGGAACAATTTGGTTTACAGATTTTCAGGTAAGGGATAAACTAACTTGTTTTACAGATTACATACTTGCATAAGGGTTTCTACCTCAAGTCTGGGTTATCGCGATAAGCGATAAGGACGGTTGCGGTTGTGTTAAAGTGGGATTACTCCTTTAAGATGGATTTATCGTGAATTGCGATCGGATATAGAAGCGGTTACTCGCGTTTGGCGAGATCAAATATGAAACTCGCGCACGTGAATGCGCAACGTGTTTATATAGCTGGGGGATCACTATGTGACCTATAAACGGCGTTTGGTTGTAATGTTATCTGTAGGTGGATGGTACTTCTGTTTTTTATCACTTGTTTTGCCTTATGGGTGGCGTAGGAGTGTTAGTTAGTGTACTACGTGTTGGATGAAGGATCATTTACAAGAATCTGGGACTAATCCGTTCCGTTGTATAAATGGGCCTTCCGGGGGTTGGGAGAATTAAGGCGACAACCTTTCTTTCCAACGGAGTAACTGAAAGATGATTATGGGCGTTGAGCCCGGCGTGAAATCATTCAATCTTCGTATTGTGTAATATTGTGCAATAAAAACTTTCGTTCCTTTCACCTCAGATTACAAACACCAGCAGCTCGGTCATATGGGATGATTTTCAGGTGGCGTTGACGAGGTATCTCGACAAATGATGCACGGCGATAACAGATGAATATTATGACAAACGCAAGGATCGACAAGTCGGCGAAACAAAGTAACCAACTAAGAGCGACAGACACGCGGTCACGATTCCATTTCTGCGGTAGCGCGTCTCGGTTTTTATTGCGGATCCGCGGAAAGCAGGTACGGTTTCTGATGGTTTAGATTGGGCTGCGATTAGTTGTTGAAAAGTGGGGGTTCTGACGTAGAAAATTAACGTCGGAGGGGATATAAAATTCATTATTTGATGATTTCTGTAACACTTGATTCAAACAGGATAATTAGTGAATAATTAATGATGGAAACATTTCGTAAAGAACCTTGGCTCTTTACACAGTTCTGTAACGCATGGTTTTCAGAATGATTGTCAATCGTACTAAATTCATGTATATAGTAAAAGTAAAAGTAGGAACATATGAAATCGATTATGTGAATCAGAAGAAATAGTGGTTTATATACTTGAATAAAATATCTGGAGTTACCAATGGACGCCATAATGATAGTAGCATGAATATGTATATGTATATGTGTATGTATATGTATATGTATATGTATATGTATATGTATATGTATATATATATATATATATATATATATATATATATATATATATATATATATATATATATATATATATATATATATATATATATATATATATATATATATATATATATATATATATATATATATATATATATATATATATATATATATATATATATATATATATATTGCAACACCAGGAAGGGTAGGAATTTTGTTACCAGACTTGACAGAAACGTTTAACTACTAAAAGGTAGCAGTTGATCAGTGGGAATGGCTTATCTGACAGTTCGTTCAGTTTTTTCGAACAATTTTGTAAGGTGTATATTGTGCGAGATTGTGTTCAGTTCTGTGTTGTTTTCGCTTGTGATTGTTTGCTTTGAGAGTGTGATCATGTCTAGAGTGCGGCAACGTGGAAATTACCGCCAATTAAGCGAATTCCACAGAGGGCGTATTGTAGGTTTGCGCGAAGGTGGTTTTTCGTTTAGAGAAATCGAAAATCGCCTTAACCAGAACCAAACCCGCATCATGCGCTGCTATGAGACATAGACTATGGAGAGTCAAGGATGCCGAAGAGGAACCGGGGGGCGAAGAAGAACAAATGAGGTGCAGGACCGGATCGTAAGCTTTCGGCTTACGATCGTATCGGTCACATCTTGTGTTACCACTAATGGTTCAACATGGACGGCAACGTTTAGAGAGGTGTAGGTTGCGACTGCACTGGAACCAAGAGTGGCACAGTGTGGTGTTTACAGATGAATCCCGATTCTGTTTGAGGATGCATGATGGCCGAATGAGGGTCAGACTAAGACGTGCGGAACGTCGCAATGTTGCGAGGCATGTGCATCAAACTGTAGAGATTATGGTATGGGATGCTATAACTTATGGGAGTATGTTTTTGTTTGGTATTCATCCGAGGTAATATGAACGCCCAACGATATGTGGATGAGGTGGTAGAACTCCATATTATTCCATTTCTTCAACAGTTGAAAGACTCACTTTTGCAGCAGGATAATGCCCGTCCTCATATTGCAAGACGTTCTTCGGACCGATTTGCAGAGGATAATGTTAATGCTTGCTATTTCTACCTAGATCTCCCGAGATTTCTGCCATCGAGCATGTTTGGAACATTATGAGAAGAAGACTGAGAATCTTGCAGCATCCTCCGTAGACGCTGCAAGCTCTACAGTAGGAATTACAGGTTACTTGGGGCACAATACCTCAAGAGAACATCGACTATCTACTGGAATATATATATATATATATATATATATATATATATATATATATATATATAGCACTAAGTAAACCATTTACTTGTAAATTTTTGTATAAACTGGTCACAATCAGACGAACACGTCTTAAGACATGTACGCGCGTTCATGTATGTACCTAGAATAGCGAAGTGGGCGGTTAAAAAAGTCTGTTGCACATGTCTTTAATAAATCCTAAAATCATGTCCGGTCGTGCAAGAATGCATATTTGACTTGCATCATCAGGCGCGTAGTTCAAGGTTTATGTTATCTCAAGCTAGATATTATTTCAAATATAAATCATATTACGTTATACAAATAGAGAATAATTCAATTAATTCTAACCATATTTGCATAACTCTCTAATTTGTAGGTATTCAGAATCAATTTAAACCTGCAATAAATCATTGACTCACTGGTATATGAATAACAGTGAATGAAAGCAAACTTTTCTTTAAACACCTCAATATTATTTATTATTGCCTGTACATCCAAAACAGACTTTAAATAATTCGATTATTTTGACCCGTTTCGATATGCAAGTCATTATCACCAGCTTTTATTCAATACCACTTAAGTAATACAATTTTTCATCATTCGTTTCAGGTTTTATTACTTTCTGAATTTGGAAATACTTTAATTTGTCGCAATTCAAACATAGTTATAATGAATCAATTTAACTGTTATGTAAATTAAAGTACGTTTAACTTCGTTGAAAGTATACAAAACAGGCAGATATAATAAAAAAATAACAAACCCCGTTGCACAGAATAGTTTGTAGTTAACAATGTGGTTATCCTACATGAATTTTTTATAATAAGTTTCTTCGCCCACAAAAATACCATACTCTTAAAGAAGGAATTCTTCCTTGAAAAAATAAAAGAGTATCTGAAATGTATTCAAGCATTATTTATTATTTAAGACACCAAACTTGAACACTAAGTTATAAATAGGTTCTATCTAATGACGAACTTTAGTATTTATCATCACAAAATATTGAATTTTATTGATATTAAAAGTGGACACACATGATCGTATAAATCTTAAATAACGTATACGTGAGGACAAGAATAATAGTGAACTCTGAAGTTATTGTAATACTCTAATAGAGTCGAAACACTATATGTCTACAAAATTTTTGTTACTACAGGTTTTATCCGAGTTTATGAAAGGAAGTTCAACGGTTTTCTCAAGGTTTACAATTAAATTGTTCTTACTGCACCAATATTTCAGTTTATTGAAGCTAGCACGGATTTTCAATACAAGATTTTGGGTGTGGTCTGATTTGATTATAATGTTGGTGTCATCCGCATAACAAGCAATAAAGATGTTTTTATCTTTTTCTAAATATCGTTATGTAAATTATAAATAGAGTGGGGCCTAGGATCGATCCTTGTGGAACTCCGGATCGAATAAGAGATACGTCACTACGTGTATCTTGCGGTAGCTCTTATACCTGTTTCCTGATTGATAAGTACAATATTTCAGTTTATTGAAGTTAGCACGGATTTTGAATACAAGATCTTGAGTGTGGTCTGATTTGATTATAATGTTTGTGTCATCCGCATCACAAGCAATAAAGATGTTTTTATCTTTTTCTAAATATCGTTATGTAAATTACAAATAGAGTTGGGCCTAGGATCGATCCTTGTGGAACTCCGGATCGAATAAGGGATACGTCACTACGTGTAACTTGTGGTAGCTCTTATACCTGTTTCCTGTTTGGTAAGTACAATTGAAACAGTTTAAGGGCATTTCCGCATATTCCATAGTTGTACATCTTATCCAATAACAGTTTGTGATTAACAGTATCAAACGCAAATGAAAAATAGATAAATAATCCAGCGGTTACAAATTTTTCATTCAAAGATATCATAATTTGTGAAATAAACTCACATAAAGGAGTATTTGTATATTTAACGTTTATGAACCCGTACTGTGAATTATTTAATACATTGAATTTGGTTAAATAGTTGGTAAGTTGCTTATTAATAGCACATTCATAGATTGTTATCGTCGATACTAGCATACATACACACACATCCAAACACACGCGCGCATTACTCACGGCCGCACACATACAGACATCATGCTCGATCTTGCCGAGACTTTGCCAAACGTTGTAAAATGAATAAGTCGATTTAGCGTTAGTGAAAAAAAAGTCGATTGCATAACCTTCTATACCGACATATGTATATGTAGACTGGAAGGGAAAAACCGAAGTAAAGTACATAATTAAATAGATTGTTTATGACATGGGACGCCTAATTACCATAATTGACCACTACATTTGTCACTTAGACTAGAAGGCATAAAAACTTGTAATTTTGTAAAATGTCTCCCTCTCCTTCCACTTACTGTGGAGTTCTTGGAACCCTCAGACCGTTCGGGTGATGCGTCATGACCTGTATTTCCTTTTTACATAAATAATCACCTTATACTTACACTGTACCGTTTAATAAATTGACTTCTTTATGTACGTGGTAATAGAATAACAAGAAATGTTGCATTATTTAATATTCAAACGTACTCTTCTAATATCGCTAAGAATGATTCCGTTAGTTTTAGTAGAATGTGTACGTTTGTCAACAACTCGCTAGAAGAGGCTGGTTTAATATGTATGAGATTGTGATGCAGCACCCCAAAAAATACATATTAAAAACTTCGCGGTAGGATTATACTCCATTGACCGAATTAAAGGCTGGCAAAAGAAAATCAATAAATGAACCACTACAAACACAGAATTTTACATACCTCTATTGGGTATAACATTAACATTCAGTGTATAATTTATATTGTCTTATATTCATCATAATCGTTAACATTCCTTGTATGAATTGATTACGGAAATATCATACAGGAAGCGTTTGAAGCAAAAAGTTCGTTGCACCATGTACGTTTTGTAGTTTAATCATATAGGAAATATTTTTCTATACATACACTTATATTTAATATTAACGTAAACCAGATCGAAGTTTTCCTATAAAAAATATGTGAATTAGTGGAACGGTAAATGGTAATGATAACTTTTACTTTCAGTCTTGGACAAGGCCGTATTCATCAGTGCCTATATTATGAATTATCATTAGCACGTGCTTTGTAGGTTGGATTTACGACATAATGAAAGTTTTAGTACACATAGCAAACATGATATTAATATTGATTATTAATCATTTACACAATTCTTGAAGAACTATTTCTATTGTTCAAATTTTTTATTTAAAACACTATCCACGTAATAATTAAAAATAACAGTGTAAACAACGTTATGAAATTTTTGGCGTAGCAAACAAAATTATGTGGCAAATAAACCTTGGAGATCTTTATTAAAATTATGTACTATTGTTAACGATAATTACATTCTAATTAACACACTTTACACACAACTTTCTTCTTATATGAATGAATAACTATTTTTGGAAAAAATCAATTATTACATGATTTGTTTAAAAGTTTCGTAGAAAGTAATACCGAAATTGTTCAATAAACCACAAAGTGAAGCAAAAATAAAAGTTGTTATCCTTGTTAACATGAGGAAAAAAATATACAGTTTCCTTGAACCAAATCGTGTCAAATATCAATAATCTCGACATTTTCCATTGGGATCATCAATATTCACGACATTCACCTTTTATGCACCTAAAATATTTTATCACGTGTACATCCGCCTTGTATGCAAATAAAATTCCCGGTTAAATTTTCAAAATATTTCTTGGTGCCACATATTTCATTAAATAGAGACGTTAAGGTTAAAGTTTTCTCAACCACAAATTTCTCGAAAGAAATGTTTGATGGGATATTTGAACGTGACTTGCATCAGTCAAGTTTCGTTCGTGTATTGTATTGCTTCAGTTTCACTACAAAATAATTACAGTTACTATTGTTGTTACAGGAAAATGAAAAGGCCACCGGGGCTTTGGATTCTACTATCAGCAGGTAAGATTTTGTTTTTCTATAATGCAATATTTAATTATGACCATATTAATTTCATAAGATATTCATTATGTAAATTTGTGTAACTGTATAAACCAATTAAAGATAATTGTGAGATTCCGTTTAATTAATGTGAACAGAATTTTAAAAGATTAAATCATATAAATACACAAACGAACTCTAGTAGTGACGTCCCCAACGAAATTATTAATCAAAACAGAAGTTAATCCGGCTCGAAGGATTGACGAACTACAAAAAAATTTTGAATTTTAAAAAGTAATACAATTTTCAATGTTTCCTGAAGCATGTTCCTATTACAAGAAGTAATTTAAAAAAGAAACCATTGAATTGATTTTTTTTAAGTTTTAAAAAACATAACAACGCTTACGGGGAAAAATATTAACTTTGTCTTGTTCTGACTACATTAATTTAAATATGAAACAAAAACACGAACTCTCCTACAAAAAAATACTGTGTACAGTTGCGGTTTTCGTGTTCTTGTGCTACTTTTAAAACTTCCATGCAGGCTTCGTTTCTGATTTTGACAATTTTGTCATTTTGGGACCCCTGTCGTATGTTTATTAGAAAGTGACAGAAATAAAGTGAGAACTGATAGTGATAGATATTTTTACGAAAAATCAAGTAGCGTACGTAACTTTTTGCCGTTTCCTCTAAATAACCCAAACTTACCCTTTTTAAATGGGACGCCTTGTATATTTAATCATACTTTGATTCCATTTGATTTCGGCTTTCCAAAAATACATAAAACTCTATAGTTCTTGTCAAGATTAAGCTCAAAATTTACGTTATTACAAATCTAAATTTTTTAATAGTTGGCCGGGCCGGAATCTAAGGTAAGAAAATAATTCGGCTGGTAAATTTAAGAAGTTTGTCAGTTGTTAATTATGGCAGTTTGTTATCACTTTTGGAAACGCAAAATATGACATGTTTGATACATCAATTGTAAGGACAATGCGGAAGAAGTGTTAAAAATGTATTTTCACAGGTATCTATCTTGTTATTTTGGCTGACAATTTACAAAAAAATATATATCTCATAGATATCCAGAGAGGCGACAGCCAGAATCCTTTTAAAAATACAATCAAATCTAATTGAACACGGCTCTTTTATAAACCTCGTTCAAAAGTCTAAAAACAAAGAAAATCGCGAAATTGCTGAAATAAAGGTATTATTGCCAACCGCAATAAATCCAAATACCTCTTACAGAGAAATAGCCTGCAGTATAAGAGTGCCTAAAACAAGTATTCAAAAAATTCTCACAAAACACAAATGTCACCAATATAAATTTCATATGGTACAGAAGTTATGTTCGGACAATGCAGAACGCCGCAAAAAATTTTGTAATTGGTTTTTAGCAAATGTGAACATAGATGTTATTTTAAAAGATTTGTTGCTTGGTCTGACGAGGTACACTTTAGCAGCGCTGATATTTTTAATCGCCAAAATAGTAGAATTTGGTCTGAGAATAACCCACATGCATTGTTTCCACGATAACGACAAGGAAGGCTTGGCTTTAATGCATTTTGTTTTACATTGCATACGGAGGCCTTACTGTCAATAGATATTTACAAATTTTGGAAAATAATGTACCCATTAGCACATTTAAATCAATTATATTTACAAGATGGTGCTCCTACCCACAACGTTGAAACTATCCACGCTGATGGATAGGTACAAATGAACATTTAAGATGGCCACCCAGATCACCAGATTTGCTATTTTTAGATTTCTTTCCATGGTGATATTTTAAGAATAGAATTTATAGAACCCAATATCAAACCCTGATTGGTCTACGCAACGCCATTGACAGAATTTTTATGGAACTACAATTGAGGCGTGTTATTATTTTAAATGCAATACGGTGAATCAGAACAGTGTATTAAACTTGTTCAAGACACAATGATCATCAATTTAAACATATTTTAAAGCTAGTTTTATAATGTTTTATTGCTACATTATCCTATAAAATTTTGAAGAAAAGATGTTTTATTATTTCCTCCACGACCAATCACTAAAAAACTTAAATTTGTAATAACGATAAGCTTAATGTTGAATAGAACTATAGAATTCTATACATTTCTGGAAAGCTGAGAACAAATGGAGTCAGGTTTTGATAAAGTATACAGAGTGTCCTATTTCAAATGAAAGGTAGGTTTGGATCATTTTGAAGTAACAGCAATAAATATAGAAAAGCTACGTACGCCACCTGATTCAACGTAAAAATATCTATCAGTACCAGTTCTCACTTGATTTCTATGTTACTTGTTAAGGGTCTCACACTGATAAATTTTCAAAATCGCCCTGTATATCAGAAACAAAGCGTAGCATGGAACATTTGTTTAGTTTATATTTCATTTCATAAAAAAGTAGCACAGGAACGCCAAAACCGCAACTTCCTATCTCAATCCTTTCTTGAAATAACCCGCAAAACCATGGAAATCTGGACACAGGGTACAAGTAAATAACTGCTACAGATGTCACTTTTTCGTGCGATTTAGATCCATGCCACGTACCGTATTAAAAATAAAGAACATACATTGACTAATCGGTTAATTTAATCTTTAATTTCCTATTTTACAGTCACTTCTTGTGCTTTAGCAAAACATAGTAAAAACACCAATCACATTAACAAACAAAATACACCCACGTACCACACAAAATGAAAAAACACCGAACGCGCTTCGATAGCTACGCTATTATCATCAGCGGTCGACTAGGGCGGCCTAAAGAAAATGTCTAACATATATACCATCAGCGAGTAACGCTTCGTTGGTAATCTGGTGCAAGTGAAAGTGAAAGTTTAATGAGTTCAGAATAGCCTAAAGGTCCTTGATCATCATTATTCATTAGAATTTGTTTGTTTTTAAAGATCTTTAAACTTTCATAACAATCAAGTTCGTGCTTATTACTAACATGTTTGATTAATGATACCTCATCTAGTACATGATTTTTATCAAATATATGTAGGGCTACGGCAGACTTGTCCCAACGTTTGTATTTTATATGAGCTAAATGTTCTTTAAAGTTTGCCCCACATATATTTGTTCACAATTTTTACAATTAATCTTACAAATTCCCGACCTATCTGAAGTAGTGGCTGTTTTCAAATTAATTTTGGAAAAGATTTTAGGTAGACCTTATGTATAAGCAGGATAGTTTGGTAACTTTACATATTTTGTTTCTATTCGTTCTCTAGCGTTACCTAATGTAGTTACGTTATTAACCCTCATCTTATGTGTTTGTTCCCTAACTATATTCATAACCACTTCATCTGAAAACCCATTGTATGCAGCAATTCCTTTAATAGTGTGCAATTCTTTATTATAATTTTGAACTGAAAGAGGAAAATTAAGCAATCTATGAACCAAAAAGTTAAAAGCCGCGAGTTTATTCTGTCTACAGTGATTTGAGTCATTGGTTATGAATCGTTTAGTGCTAGTTTCCTTACGATAAATATCTATATGTAGTTTACTACCATTTCTTGTTACCAGAGTATCAAGGAACGGGAGACTGCCATTTGCGTCTGTCTCATAGGTAAATTTGATTGTCGGAAATTTAGAATTTAAAGTTTCAACAAAGCCCTCAACGCTACAAATTTTAGTATTAAGGATGACAAACACATCATCCACATATCTAATCCAAACTCTAGGAAAATAAGGCAAATCGCGTTTTAAGTCTGTCTCAAATTTACCCATGAATAGATTGGCTATAAACGGAGATAAGCTATTGCCCATTGTCGTACCATGTTCTTGCTGGCAAATTGATGGTTAATTTTGAAAAAGGTTTGTTTCATACACAAATCTGTTAATTTAAGAAAATTTTCTACTTCTCTGTCGTACAAATGGTTTTTTTTAACATCTTCTAAATAAACTAAGGTTTGATCTATTGGAACGCTCAGAAACAGTGAACAAACGTCGAATGAGACTAAAATTTCATTTTCTGTAAATAATTTTATCAATAAATTCATACTAATTTGCCACACTGAAGTTGGGCTGTTGGTAGGAGAGGTTATGAAATTTACTAGATAATCATTTGGACAGCAGATAAGTAGGTGAATTAATACCAGAAACAATGGGTCGCATACCATTACCTGATTTATGAATCTTAGACAAGCAAAACATTTTAGGTAGCACCGGATTGGACACCGTTAGTCGAAACCTAAGAGAGTCATCCACAACGCTTTTACATGCTAATAAAACCTTCCTAGTTGAAGTAACATTTTAGGAAGAGGATCTTTGGTAATTACTGAATAAGTTCCTGAACTTAAGAGTTCTTTGACTGAAGCAAAATCATCCTCTTTGTTTAAAATGACTACTTGATTGCCTTTATCTGCTTTGAGGTAAAAACAATTTTTACTTTTGAGATCTTTAACAATTCGAAGTTCTGAATGATTTAAATTAAATTTTGACTCCTGCTGGACATTTTCCGAAATTTAAATTTTACTGGCTTGTCTAACATACTTTTTGCTTATACAAAAGGTCTACCTAAAATCTTTTCCAAAATTAATTTGAAAACAGTCACTACTTCAGATAATAGTTTGCAAACTCTTTTAGACAATCCAAAAGGTAAAGTGGATAAGCAGGATAGGTCGGAATTTATAACATTAATTGTAAAAATTGTGAACAAATATATGTGGGGCAAACTAAACGACCTATCAAAATTCGCTTTAAACCCTACATATGTTTGATAAAAATCATGTAGTAGATGAGGTATCATTAATCAAACATGTTAGTAATAAGCACGAAGTTGATTGTTATGATAGTTTAGAGATCTTCAAAAACAAAAAAATTCTAATGAATAATGACGATCAAGGACCTTTAGGCTACTCTGAACTCATTAAACTTTCATAACTTTCACTTTCACTTTCACCAGATTAGCAACGAAGCGTTACTCGTTGATAGTATATATGAAATTTTCTTTAACCCGCCCTAGTCGACCGCTGATGATGATAGCATAGGTATAGAAACGCGTTCGGTGTTTTTCAATTTTGTGTGCTACGTGGGTGTATTTTGTTTGTTACAGATCCTGCTACAGTTCCAGTGTTTCAGATTTTTCAACCAATCACATTCCAAATTTTCCTAGTATTAAAATTTTATACACAGAATTTAATTATAGAAGCAGACTTTTCCTCACATTTTCAGTACTCAAGATACTTTAAATTACAAAACTAATCTAGATAATCTAAGCAACATTTATTCATATATTCTGAGTACTAATTTGAATTGATTCAGTACAAAAGTTTTCATAAATCATATCTTCTAAGAATTTTAATTTGTCACGCAGTAGGTATTCATGTCAATTTTAAACATTTTGAAATACTTGATTAACTGTCTTTTTAAGTTATGATTTTAAATTGTAATCATAACATTGTATTCATCAATTCTTCTGTACAATAATGTTCATTTTACACAGATTCCTGATGAAGAAATAAAGTATTTCGAAAGCTTGAATTAAATAGTCATTTTCATTTTTAACTAGACCGCTTCCTCATACATATTTTTATAACAACTACGATCGTTACTTTCCCTAAATTATATATATATATATATATATATATATATATATATATATATATATATATATATATATATATATATATACATACGCCAATACTTACTTGAATAGGCAAACCGGAAGTAGAATTTTTGATGATTTATAAAAGAAAAAACGGAAAATTATTGGGGGTTGCCTACCGAACAAGCCAAATAAACGGTAAGAGGTTGGAATGTGTATTGGTCGCACGCAGGGAAGGCACATTTTTCTCGTGATGAAACAGCCTAGCAAGCGTTGTAAATCCCTTGGATGGTCCTGCGACCGGTGAAATCCCGTTACACCTCAAGTTGAGGGGATAGAACCAGAATAGGCGATATTTTGATATCTAGAGCGCTTTCCATCGCCGTTCGAATAAAATAGAATTCTAACCAATGATGACATAAATCTATTCTGCTCTCTCGGCATGCAAAGACAACCAAACGAATTGAAAATTGAACGACCGAAGAATGCTGCAATCAGAGCTTTACCTGTATACAGTATTCCTTGCAACGGGTATCCGATCTGTGCACCAACCATCGACAGAACCTTTATCCTATACTTAACATAGGCCACAGATCATCAACTGAGAAGGCCTTACTGTTGGTCGGTCCAACAGCATGGGTTTGGCAATTGCCAAATCACAAGACACGATTGATCGCTTACCAACTAGTTCGACTGAGACTGGCGCGATACAAAGGATTAGCACTCCATTTTCGTTATTTATCTACTTGCTCGTCAGCATACTTATAGACCCCAGCATAGTTCAGTATTCCGAGTTACGTACGGAACTCCTCTCTGGTCACGGAAACCCATTTTTTTACCTTAGTCGGATTCGCATCGTTAAATTCGGCGGTGACATTTCTACTGGATCACGGATTATGAAGTCTATCATCCAAAAAGGTGCTCCTAAATATATCCAACCAGGTGTACAGTGCAGTTATACGAAGTGGCTCACCTAAACATGAGATTTCACTGTTGAATTAGCTTATATTGGTTTATATCAGTTCCATCGCGAGGTTTAAGAGAAACAGCTTCCTCAACACTATCATCCTTATCTGTGATTTGGTAATCCCAATCGTCTTCTTGCTGGATTTACATCGCAGCGTTCACATCAGTGAACGGTAAAGGTATTCCGTATCAGATTCCTCTCCATTTGGTGCCTTCTAATCAATATAGGTTGAATCATTACTTATAAACGGATCCATGTCCTCCCTGCCGTCATTTTTTACAAACCACGCCAGTTGAGCGCCTGTTAAACTATTGAAATTTGGTCTTGAAAGTGAAAGATTACTGTTATAAAAATGAACAAATCTAACCAGATTCTAATCCGAAACAAAATACTACCAAATATGTATGAAATAACCCACCTATCCACAGGTAAGTGACTATGCGAATCCCAAGGCAGCCCTTCAAGCCGAAGACTGACACTCTGCTTAGCACTGTCGTTTACACTCATAATGAAATGGCATTTCATTTTATTTATAAGAAAATCACGCCATGTCTATAGCAAACCAAACGCTTAATTAAATCGTTTCTATTCCTCCAACTCGTCTGTCGAAAGAAAACAAATCGCCCAATCAGGGAGTAAACTGGTTCCGTGTTATCGCAGTAAAAACGTACTAAATGTATCGGTATACCTAGGTACCACCAATAGCCGATAAGCGATCTTTGTTTTCACTGCCGTATCAGGATGAAAACAATAATTATTTGTGTGACTAGGCCAGAAACAATCATTTGGACGGTATGGGCATAATGAATCGCCCCGAAACAAGTTTCTGGGCAATTTTTTGGACTTAAAAACCAGTGCTACCGGACGGAAGCACAAAATCTTATTTTTCCCTAAAAACAGATACGGGATCGTTTAGGATCATGAAAAAAGAAGAATACATTGCATTTAAAATAGAGAGAAAAAAATTTGCAAATCAAATAGCTTTATTCTTTTATATAGAATGAATATCTCGATAACTGAACAACCAATCGTGTTTCTTAATCAGGTTTCTTAATCAGCCTTTGGGAAATTAAATCTGAATAAAATCTAAAAATGTCATAACCCAAACTTATTTAGAATCACAAAAGTAGTCCAAATGCAAGTTTTCATACAATTTTACCATGTTAATTATTTTAATTGTAATATAACCAATTAGAAAAAGCTTCCTTTTGTGTAACGAATGCGATATTAGCGGGACGAGGTAAGCTAGATCCCGAAATATACCGCAATTTACATCAAATGAAATTTTCTAACGTGTTTTATGATTTTTTTCTGTTTTTGATAGAAACAGCTATTTCGTTACTTTAAAGTTATACAGGTATGGAAAGACATTATTGCGGGTCTGACTTACAATAAGCTAGAAAGAAACCCAATCAGCATTATATGAGTGTGATAGAGACATAACTTTACCGATGTTGCCACTTTTATATATTTGCATGTAGGTACAAAATATGAACTACTTAAGTCTCCTTCAATCTAGCTTCAACATTTCTAACGAAACCAAAACAATTAAGATGAGGTTTAATATTAGCATTACAGTTCTTATTGAAAAACCAACTATTTTTAAAAAAGAACAGAACATACTTTATTCAAAACTCTACTTTATAAGATTTTCGAAAAGACCTCCACCTTGCGCAAGGCAGTAACCCAGTCTGTTATAAAATTCAGTTAGGGTGTTTTCTAACATTTCTTGGGTGATGCTGTTTAAAGAGTCTGTAATTTTGACACGAAGTTCGTCCAAATTGTTAGCACGTTCATGCATGTGCCCATAAATTTGCCGGGATACGTATTCCCAAACAAAAAAGTCGTTCGGGGCGATATCAGGTAAGCGAGGAGGATATTTAATAGTACCTTTTCCACTAATAATACGGTTAGGGAATGTAGTATCCAAAAACTGTTGAACTCTTATTGCATTATGAGCAGAACAGCCATCTTCTTGATGCCAAATTTCATGAGTCGTTGAACAGCTGGTACTATCTGATTCCCCAACAGCTGTAAATATTTGTCCGCATTCGTTTCCGTTGATAAAAAATGGATCAATTATGGAATAGCCTAAAATTCCTGCCCACACATTAACTTTTTGGGGGTATTGTGTCCGGTAAGCAATACTAATGTGTTTGTTTTCCCGAGAGTAACCAACAGCGACAGACGGATTGTGGTGGCCATGTAAGTTAAAAGAACACTCGTCGGTAAACAAAATGTTTTCAAGAAATCTTTCGTTTTCATTAGCCCGATTGATCATATCTTCACAAAATTCCATACGCCTTCGACAATCTGAAAAAATTTCTGGTGTAGTTTGCAACTTATAGCAAAGGTTGCGAACTGCTCTTGGTTTAATATTCATTTCTTCAGCAATTGTTGTAATCTAATGCACGCGAAATTAGTTTCTGCTAAACTACACTGCAATTTCTTGGAGTTCGCGCTCTTCGTTTAAGTTACGGGCAGGATGCTCACCATCATTACCATCAATGCTACTGCATTTTCTACAATTATTTAAACATCCACATCTTTTAAATTTACAAACATTACGCATATTCGTACTTTCTGGTGGAATTTACCTGTTTTCAAAGAAAAAAGCAAACCTGCCCATTATTTCTTGTGCAGTGTTTCCTGAACAATGCCACTTAATAATCGGTATTTTTTCTTCAGTGGAATACATGAGTATTGTGTCGGACTTGCAAAAACACTTATTTTCAATTCTCGTTGACAGTAGCAATTAATTAAATGTGTCATTGATACTAGCCTACTCACAAGACGCACGTATGGCATCAGTGCATTTAGTTTATTGCGTATTCTATCTCACTTAGCACGTGAACTGATTGTACTGTCTTTGTTTTACTTATTATAAGCCAGACCCGTGATAATATTTTTCCATACCTGTATAACCATCAGCTTTAGAAAGTTTTCTTCAAAAATCAAGTGTGTTCCCATGGCTTGTCAGTTTTTTTTATTTGTCAATTTTAATTTTGTCTTTGATAGTTTTGTATTAAATAACAAAAAATATTTTAACACAAGGTATGCTTGATCGTTACCGGCAACCCGAATTGTTACTCGTTACTTGTAGAGGAGAAAACGATGGTCACGTGACATAACCCACTTCGGTTGTTGTTATTATATAATAAAACAAGTAAGAGAAAGACCAAAGTCGTGTAAGCAATTTTTTCTCTCTTGCGTATGGGCAAAGACCCCTATAATATTGGTATGCTGACCTACATTCATGAGCCACGTAACTTAGCTATTGGTGATCGAAAAAAATCCGTTTTGCCGCGTCCATAACGAAATTGGTCTTATACATACATTTTGAGCAAACTTCAGCCAAAATGCTAAGAAACACTCAAGTTTCTCAGAATTTAGCTCTTGGTTATTGAGGCAATAAATTTTACTGTACCCCAATGAAATCGGTATATAAGTATATATTTTGGGCAATGGTTGGTCAGAATTGACCTCTTTGTCATCGAGAGGATTCATTTTTCTACGCTCCCAACAAAACTATTGTATCGTCATAGATTTTGGACGAACCACCAGTCATGGGTCACATAATTTGGCTGTTGGTCATGGAGGCAACGAATTTTGTCCAAACCTCAATGAAATAGGGGTACATACATTTTAAGCCATAGTCTACCCAAATTCTGACCAATATTTACGGACCATATCATTCAGCTCTTCATAATCGAGAGAATCTGTTTAGCCCCGTTTATAACTAAATTGATACGAAATTGATCATTACCAAAAATGATATACGGTCACGACAAAATTAATTACTTCGATACCCAGGAGTTGTGTGCTCTACGCGTATTTTTTGCTCTTAGTCATCCAGACAACGTATTTTCCCGCGGAATGTGTATTTAATATAGTTTTACCCACAGTCGGCCCCAATGCTTACCAAAACATACAATACATACTCTGCATAGACAGCAGACGGTCCTTATGCTTAAATGGTGTCACTCTTTTTTTTTACAAAATGGCTTAGTACATGTCAGGTCAGGGTGAAAAATAGCAAAGGAGTACTTTGTTAGTATTTTGGAAGCGGCATAGCAATGAAGCAAAGCTAGACATTTGCATTTTCGTAACTGCACAAAATTGTACAAACCTCACTATCTGACGTTTATTTACATTCACTTTTTACACAACCCTTTAGTGCATAGTCCAGGTGTGCACTATAAAAGGTATTTGTAGAAAAATCTGGAATACTGGAACTGTGGCAGAGCTTGTAACAAACAAAATACACCTACGTACCACACAAAAATTAAAAAACCCCGAACGAGTTACAGTAGATGAACTATCATCATCAGCGATCGACCGCTTATGATAGTTTAGAAATTGAAAGGCGTTCGGTGCTTTTTAATTTTTGTGTGGTACGTGGGTGTTTTTGTTTAATAATTGTGGACCTGAACAGGCTAAGTTTGGCCTACCTTACTAAAGCACTCAGGAACCTAGGAAGATAGATAGCGGAATATTGAATTGCCAAGAGATACTTATTCCGGAGTTAAGAAGAATGTGGAGATTTATACTGCATACTGATGGTGTGAATGAACGAACCTAGTACTCCTAGCAAAGATGGCTGGAAATCCGTATCAAAGAATGTAATTCAGTAGCGCAATAGCCATTGTAATACCGATAATACAATCAAAGAACTGAAACGATTCTTCTATGCTCATGGGACCATGTCAGAAGCTAAGGACGAATCATTTATAAGCTTAATCGCTCGTTTTTGCATACGATCAATGATATCCAGAGCGTATTGGGGAGCACCGACCCATAGGTGAGAATTGTAGTCCTGGCGAAGTCGAATTTGGGCTTTAAACAACAGAAAGAGTTGTCGGGAGGTAAAGTACTGCATAGATATGTACAAAAAGCATATTTTACGAGAAGCTGGTTTGGTAGCTGACAGCAGATTTTTAACCCATGATAGGTTGGAAGATAGTAATATAGTTTGAGAACTTAAGATCTATGCCATTCATACTTACAACAGGATACAATATCTATCTTTTTTGGCGGACGCAAGGTAACGCTGAGTTTTATTATTATTAAATTTAACTAGATTATTATTTCCCCATTCGAGAATACATTGAATATCTTTGAGTAGACTGAGATGAACTACAATGAAGACCGCTGTCGTCAGCCAAGCAATAGATCGGGTTAGTTGTTGAAGAAATAAGATCATTTATCTGTAGCAGAAAAATAGTAGGCGCTGTAACTGATGTTTGTGGCACGCCCGCCTTAATGCTAACTTCTTTTGAATAAAATGAGGTGAGTTTAACAAGCAAACCCCAATGCCAAACTTGGTCAAATGCCTTTGAGATATCTAAAGCGACTACAACTGTTTCGCCAGATTGTTCTAATGTATTATTCCATACTTCGGTTACATATGAAAGAAGATTGCCTGTTGAATAAATCTGCCTAAATCCATATTAAGTAGTTTGTAAGTTTGAAAGAAAGAGAACAGTTGATTATTGGTGGATTTTTTCCATGATTTTAGACAAAATGGAAGTGATGGTAATTGGAGGGATCGATCTTATTTCCTTTTTTGGTAATAGGTTGAATATTTGCTAGCTTCCATGATGAAGGAAATTATCCAGAAGACAAAGAGATCAAATAGAGTTTAAATGGGACCGGTGCTAGTTCGAGGGAACATTTCTTTAAGATAATAGCTAGGATACTGTCCGGGTCAAATGTATGATTGAGATCAAGCTTACTGATAATCGATTCTAGGAGATTGTATCGAAAATTAATTGGTTTCATAGCGTATGAAGAAGAGTTGGCTAGGGGCACATCTTTTCCAGAATAATTGAAACACGAGTTTGATGCAAATTAATCCACAAAAACGTTGACTTTGTTTACAGAATCAGCAACTACAGATCCGCCAAAGGATGTCAGTGGGTGGGTGAATGAAGAAGCACCACTTTACTGATGACTAGCTAAAGACGAAAATTTACGACTGCCCAAAGGAGATGTAGCTAGTTCATTGCATTTTTGTTGTTGAAAAAACTTTTTAAAGGTAATACTATTGTAGCATCAACGTATTGTATATGACTTGATCGTTTTATTAGATTTCCATTTACTATAAGATTTATTTTCTAAAGATATTGCATCAGCACAAGCCTTATTGAACCAGGGTTGGGAACGCTTATATTGATAGTTCTACCTGAATGTGTAGCTAACTTATTGCAAACATCGCTTATGAGTAATTACACGAGCGAACGGATGGGCAGGTAAAGGATCCACAATAGTGAGTTGCGTATGACGATTCTTTCAGATTTTAGAATATTTCCTATTAGGTGTTATGTAGTTCTTTTATTAATTAGGGCAAAACATAAAATTATCACTATATCTAAAATTGTTCGCTTATGAAATAAGTATTTATGTAATAATATCAAGTTAGTTATAGGATGTTATGGGCCAATGGTATGGTAGCAACAAGTTAGCTCGTACACAGACAAGGTGCATGGCCATACCCACACTCATACAGCGCCACAGGCAAACCCTATAAAAAGGGTGTCGTAGTTGAACACATATTTTCGGGGATAATATAACTAGAGTTATGATTATCATCGATTATTAATCATAACACGTGTTATATTTGGTAAGATAATATAATGAACGTTAATACAAAACATATTTTTTTAAAATCTATAGTTTTAAACGATTTGTCAATTTGACTGTGAACTATTTTATTCATTAAAATCATGTGACAGTCAACATGCGGTGATAAAATTAATACCGATTTTATAGCCTATTCTGAGATTTTGTTTTTGTGTTTTAACCAATGAAAGTAATCAAAAATGTACCATGTGACATGTAAATTATATTCTCTGACGTAGTTTTCACCGTTAGTCAAGATATAAGATATCCAAGAAATAAATGCAACAAATAATCATCTAGCTTGATTTTTCTGTTTTCTGTTTCTACCACCCGAATAGATTAAACCCATTTTTATTCCAATCGTTCCAGAATATATTCTATTTTTTTAAATATTTAAATACCTACCAGTTCTGCTAAAATTTATTTTATTTCTCTAAAATTAATTTTTCAGTAGTCTTGGCTAATGAGTCGCCGCCATATCTCTACAGTCTCCTTGAAAAACCAGTCATTGAACTACCAGTACTTTCAAAGATCCGGACTTGCGCTTATATCCAGTTATCCAGTATGGTCAAACCTGATCAACGATTATTAAGGAAAGACTCCATTAATTTACCTGCT
>JARFJB010002154.1:2747500-2827500 GCA_036346205.1 Vesta saturnalis | reverse complement strand
TTGTAGCTTATCACCTATATTGTTCAACCTGTACCTGGAAAAATAATAGAAAGTGCAATGGATGGTACAAGAGGGGTAGTTATAGGAAGAAGAAGAATAGAGGGCATAAGATTTGCAGATGACAACGTGCTGTTAGCAAATATCAGAGGGGAAACATCGGAAATTCAGGTACTTTGGAAGCATCTTAAAAGAGGACTTCCACTCAGCTACGGAAATAAAGACCAGAAAGGCGTTTAATAGGAAAATAAGGCTTTTATGTGAGCCGTTAGAAAAGAACTTGATTAAAAGACTTGCTAAATGCTATATCCAGAGCGAGTGTTATATGGGCCTAGGCATGGACAATAATGAAAAAGATTGGAGGCCTTTGAGATATGGGTTTGGAGGAAAATAGAAAGAATTACTTGAGAAGATCGGATAAGAAATGAAGAGGTGTTAAGAAGAGTAGAAGAATAGAAGAAATCAGAAATGTGATAGAGTAATAGAAACTAGAAAAGGGGACTGGATTGGACATAACATCAGAAGAGGTTGTTTGGTGAAGGATGCATTTGAGGGAATGGTAAAGGGTAATAGAGGAATAGGAAGAAGTCATCAGATGATAGACAACATCAAGGAAGACGGCCACTACGAGGGAATAAAGAGATTGCAATGGACCAGGAGAAATGGAGAGAGACCATAGCAACCACGAGAGGACCTACCTCGGGCAGAACCACCCATGATGATGATAATTTAAGGACTAATGGTCGTTATACAATGAAAACAGAATGTGTATGTTTAATCCTATCTGAATTTAAACTATCATGTTGAATCAATTCCCTTCCTTCTATACACCACATTTGATCCTAGATCGGTAGAGCAGTCTCGGCCTTCCTCAACATGGCGACTCGTGCGTCTCCATCTAAAACTACATTTTTGAGTTCCGCTTATACGCGTACCGAATTGCGGGAAAATCTAGAGAGACATCTTGGAAATGCCTCCACAGACGTCTCACAACGCTCCTCGAAAATCATACACTTAAAGATACTCATAACACTAATAACAATACTAGGGTACTTATCAGATTTGTTTTTGTTTAGATTGTTATGCACATGAATTTTTAAGCTTGTCAAACTTTTGGCAAATCACAGATTACAAACAATTTTCTAATCAAATGTCCCTGGAACATTGATACATACTTGCCCTTAGGTAACAGCCCGACACCGAAGGCAGAACCCTATTACCAAACAACCTGCTTTCAAAATTCGTAGTAAAATGTTGTGGTCAAGTATCACTGGGATTCTGGTCTATATATCTAGGCTCGAAACTTGTAGAAGAGTTGAAAAAAACCTAGCAATCATTCTTTCTTTTTTCAGGAAAACAATGCTTTAACGAACCTATACAACATAAAGCGAACACATAACAATCAAATTGTAATAACAAGAAATCCATTGCAATGTAACAATGTTCTGTGTCACTAGTAGAAACATCTTGAAATCTTGACATTTCAATAATTCAAATTTGATATGTTTATTGTACCTATACGTTATATAGATTTTATTTTTTAATCTTTTACTTATAATCATAATTAATACTTTGTCATTCTGCAAATACCTATAATAGTAATTGATATTGCGGATTACGTGTACAAGGATATCAAAATGTGGATCCTTTAACTAAGTTTGCTACACATTAAACTAGAAAGGCAAAAGAAAATGTTACAATATCTTCTCGTACTACTTAGTAACCGAGTTAAAACTTAAATACAAGTTATTTAGAAGAATATTAGTGAAGATTTGTATACAAAACTAATTTATTGAACGAAAGAAGAAAGTTTAAGTTACAATTAAAAGTTAAAACAACATTAAATTTTGCTGTTGAAGTACGTTAATTTTTAAAATATTTATGTACCGACAAGTAAGCCAATTAAAAGCGGATATCGGGCAAGTGGACTTTTTTCTAAATATAGACATTAATCTTTGTTTTTCTTGTTTTTAATGTGAACGATCTCCAAAAATTTTAGTTACAAAGTAAATAGCTTATTGTCTTGTTTCAAAAATTACTAATCATCGATTTGAAGTGGGGAAGAAAAGGGCCGCGTATTTCATTCCCTCCCCAAGGGGGAGAGCAGGCTGCTCGTGCTTTCCGCGCTTCTTCAGCCATAATCATGGACTACCAGCATACATACATACATTATATATGCATGGTGGGATTAAGGATGGGTGTGTTCAGGATATGATGGGAAGGAACGGAGTTAGGGTTCTGAGGGGAAAAATACTACCTCAGCATTCGCCTAAGTAGCCACACATGGTGTGCATATACGCAGTGACCATGCCGCTACATGTATATGAGGAAAACCCCCTGAAAAAACCTCATACAAGGTAGACGGTAACGGGAGTCGAACCCATTACCTCCAGAATGCTCAGTAGGTTGTGTCACCACTACGCTACCAGCTCGGTATTTGAAGCGAATAGTAAACTTAAATGAATAGCAGATATTTGCAAATTTAATGAGGTCAACGTAACGTTGCTTTAGTCAATTAATAATTTGGATTTAAATGTTGCTTTAATATTATTTTTTTTTTATTGACACATAAAAGGGTAGCTATAATTGCTGTATTATCTGGTCATTTAACCAATGTTGTGCATTCACAAATCATTCAAGAGATTTTACATTTCAATTTGGCTGAATTTTAACCAAAATTCATGTGGAAATTAAGTGACATTGCGCTTATCACTATGATCTATGGCACTATTACATTACACTCCAGGGGTCCTTAACCACCAAAAATCACTAATATTTTATAAACTTGTCTTTAAAAACAAAAACATTAAACATTCTGTAGAATTAATGCTTTTCTCAATATTAGTCAAAATTCTGTTGATAATTAATGATACACTTCTATTTTAATTAGTTACTGTACTAATAAAATTAAAATAAATGAGTAAAATTTTTAACGGAGATGAGAAAGTGCGAATATTTGTAGTTCAAAAAGTCCTTTCTAAAATGTTTAATGCAATAAGTGACGTTTTAAAAGTGAATTTTTAAATTAACTATTTAGATGATGCACAAAAATAGTAATCTGGTAGACTAGTCGTCTTTTAACTTTTCAATTTTTTTTTAATATTGTTTATTTAAATTATTTAACAAATTACTTAACTAAACACAGTAATGAAGCGTTAAGAGTTATATAATCTTTTGTGATTATCTCAAGCGCTAAGATTCAAATTCCTTGTAATAAGCTATTTGCATATCGAATTAAATCTGACATTGCAGTGAGTATTTTTCTATTTGTTTAACAGGTCATAATATGTCTAAAAACTACAATACAAAATGTCTTAGTAGTGTCGCACATTCCAGTCATCTTAAGCAATCACAAGTTAATTTTAAGTCCGGTTTTTTGCTACGCTAATGACAGAAAAATTTTGTACTGAAGGAATTTTCTTATAATATACAGGCGACACCTATGCAAAGCAATTTTTAATAACTCACTGGCCATTCGTGCCCCACACGATGGGCGTTAAATTGCAATGATACAAGCCCCACTTTCGGAGCCAAAGAAACCGGACATCCATGCTGACCCGTTGAGAGACAAATGTAATGCAACATTGAGTTAAAAAACCGTGCTTTCACTTTGGTCGATAAATTGTAATAATACCTTATTAATTTTCGTGGAAATAAAGTGGTAAATTCTGTATCGTAACGTTAGTAATTGTATAATGTAATAAAAAATTATTGTTTACTCAGGCTACTCCTTTATAGATAGTTGTAATTATAATTTACACTCATTATGAATTGTTTAAATTATAATGAACAACAAAACAAAGACACTAACTCAAGTGAAAATTTTATATCCTGTTAAGTATTGAGTTAGTCTAAGTGATTCTTTCTAACTTACTATAGTAATGTTATCTACTTTGATTTGTAATGGAATATATGAATAAAAACGTAAAATCTGACTACTCAAATTCAAATTAAACATTGTAACAAATTAAAAATTATTATTAATTTTATTAAATACATAAATGAAAAGTTTACCTCGAGTAGGATTTGAACCTACGACCTGTACTTTGCTAGAGTACCGCGCTAACCAACTGCGCCATCAAGGTTCAAGCCCCAATCGATGTAAAGTTTGTCTTTATGTATGTAGAACTTATAATAATTGTAACAAATTGATTGCATGATGTAGACTTGTACATCTTATATAAATCCTATCGGCCCTTTCAGTGAAGAAGGCACACAGCTGTTTTCTTACACGAACCATTAAATACTTGTCTTCGCTTACAGGTGTGGTAAAGTCTATTTGAACTTCACTATTTATTTCGCAGTACTGTCCCGATTAAACTTGCATTTACTTAAAGCGTTTAATATTCATATTATTATTTATTTATGTTCTATGCTTAAATATAATTTAAACAAAGCTTCTGAACTTCTAGTTGTAACCAATTAATTGTTCAACATGTTAATTCACCATCTACATAATTTATAAATTATATATGTTAACTCCTTTAAAAGACAATGAGTTTAGCGCGCATCTTTGTTAACATTTACGTTTATAACTTAAATGCTCAACGCAATATTTATTTCTTTGGTCAGATCACGCAATTCGACGCTTAGGCCCTTTTAAATCTAATGTGCAATCACTAATCTATTTAAAAAACTTTATGAGTAATGATTTCCGACGAAAAACTTTCAATTTTAAAATTTGCAATTTTATGCAATTTCAAACCAAATAATTTAAAAAACGGTTGCAAAAGTTTCGACCGTTTCGAGTCGATATAAACTGAAGATTATTTCGTTCTAACCCCCAAATTTCTTTTATACCTGTCAGCTCCCCAGCGTATCAATATATTCAATCCTCCCATAAAAATTCATATGCAGCACCCTTTAGATGGTCTTGGTTCAATTCATTTGTTTCCATTTAATGCGTCAAATAACACAAATTTCAGGATAAGTAGCTAAATCTAATATGAATTTCCAATTTACTAATTTTTACAAAAATTAGGTATCCTAATATAAATGAACTAGATTTTTTACCCGATCAAAATCGAATACCAATTTTTTTATTAATTTTATACTGAATTTTTAATCCCCCTTAAGAAGTAGTCTTCGTTGAACTTGTTTTGGTAGCAATAATTATTTCTAACATTTATATGTAATCTTGGTTAAACAAAACATGATCTTTCAAATGCTGTTTAATTTATTTAAATTCTGCCCCTTTGTCATTTCCAAAACAACATGATCAAGGTTGTAAGCAGTGGCGGCTTCTACAATTTCTGAATTGGAATTTAAATGTGTTAATAATGTAAATACTAATTTATACATTATTAAAATTAGCTAACAGTCATAATTTTAATGTGTAAACTTATTTTGAACTTAAATATATAATTCACGTTGTATTTACACAAAATGTTTTAATACGTTTGCAATGTATTTTCAGTCCTTTCCAGTGGCATAGTTTCCAATATATGTATTTCGGTTATGAAGCTCATGTTTATATACAAATAATATTTACTAATTCAATATATAGTACACTAATTAGATAACAAACAAAACCTTCTCTCCAAATAAACTTAATAAACTAAAAACTCCAGCGAGGGGGAGCGCGAGCTTAACATAAATAAAATAAAGTTCAATTCAGGATAACAAAAACAAAAATAAATGTAACCAAAATTTGTTTCACTTCAAATCACAGAGTTAAAATTTTATTTCAGCCACACAGTACTAATACAGTAGATTTTCCCTTATTGTCAAATATTGTATTACAGTAAAATCTTATGCCATGCTAAAATTGATTCAAGGTTGAAATATTTCGTATTTTATTGGCCCACGCAATAATAATTAACTCAAACAAATCAACAAACTACACATGTTAATGATAATTTTTTTATACCTTTCTGTTATGTCAATCATAAAATAAAAAACCCCTTGTTTATCTGCATTGGAAGTATTACAACTACATATGCTTAATGCTCTTTTTCATTTTTAAGTTCTAACTAACCATGAACTATATATATATATATATATATATATATATATATATATATATATATATATATATATATATATATATATATATATATATATATATATATATATATATATATATATATATATATATATATATATATATATATAAAGGGTGGCGCATTAGTGTGACAAAGTCCCATATCTCCTTTATTTAAAGAGATACAAAAAAATTAAATACAAAAGTTGTAGATATATTCTGGTGCATATTCTAAAAATATTTTTAATTATACAGGGTAGACCATAAAAGCTTAGAAGTAATTTTAAATTTTTTTTTAAATAGAAAACCCTATATATTATTACAAATTTAAATTCTACATACAATTTTAGACACATTTTATGTATAATGTCCTATACCTAAGTCCAACCGTTTTTGACAAATTTCAAATTTTTTGTCAAAAATGACGTTTGCAGGCCAAAACATAGGTAGAAATCTTTTCTAAACGAAGCCTTTATCAATTAGTTATGGTTGGTTTCCTTGGAAATGGGCTGTATTGATATTTTTGTGATACATTCATACAGGGTGATCAAAAATGGACAATAAATAGTAGATTCAAAAAAACCTATAAACTCATTTTTTTAAATAGAAACCCACTATTTTTTTAATTTTATCTTATTTAGCATTAAAAATAAGGGTGATTTTGTATAAGAGCTTATATTCCAAAAAATTGTAGTTTTTGAAGACAATAAAAAGTAGATTCAAAAAAACCTATAAACTCATTTTTTTAAATAGAAAGCCCCTATTTTTTTAATTCTATCTTATTTAGCATTAAAAATAAGGGTGATTTTGTATAAGAGCTTATATTCCAAAAAATTGTAGTTTTTGAAATAATGACAATTTAACATTTTTTTATTGTAAAAAGACTTTCAAGTTTTGTTGTTAGTTAGCCGTGACGGCGGGGCGCGGCGAAACAAAAAAATCGAGCACTTCAGATCGAAATATTACAATTTATTGAACCCCATATAAATAATTATTTTATTAAACGAACTTAAACTAAAGACAATATTTTTTTGATTCAACAAATTATGTCCTAATCCTGACCATAAACTTAACACCTCTAATGTAACTAAACCTGTAACTAATTATAGAGATAAAAGTACTAGAAACACGTCAAATACGTACTACCTAATAAGTTGTTCGAAATGTCCGCCTCTTTCTTGAATACACAATGCAATACGGCTCTCAAATTCGCTGCTTAAATTTCTACACATTTCAACACTAATGTTTTGAAAACAGTTTCTAATCCTAATCTTCATGTCTTCCTTTGTTATAGGCGGTATTTTATAAACCTGCTCTTTGACGCACCCCCATATGCTAAAGTCCATTTTAGTAAGATCTGGGGACCTAGCAAGCCAAGCAACAGGCCCTCCCATCTCAATCCAACATTCTGGATATCTAGCATTTAAAAAAGTTATTATCGGACCTGTATGATGTACTGGGGCCCCATCATGAAGAAACCACATTTCTTGTTGCGTATCCTGTGGTACTTGACGCAACAAATTAGGTAGATGGTTTTGCAGAAAGTCTAAGTATACTTCCCCTGTTACTCGTTGATCAAAAAAATATGGTCCAATTACATGATTACCGACAATACCTCCCCAAACATTTAAAGACCATCTAGTTTGAGAAGTATATCTTACAAAATGTGGATTTTCGGTAGAATAGTAATGAAAATTGTCTGTTTACACTTCCGTTTCTGAGAAATGTGGCCTCATCTGTAAATAAAATCAAATGAACAAAATTTCTTTGTTGGTTTATTTTGTTTTGAGCCCATTTACAAAATTCCAGTCGTCTTTGATAATCTTCAAGAACCAACTCTTGAAGTAGTTAAATGTGATAGGGGTGCATTTCTTGAGACTTAAATATCCGCTGTACCGTACGTCGTTCAACACCAACTTGCTGAGAAATGGGTCGTTGTCCAATATATGCATTTTCGGTAACTGTTAACAGTACATTTAATTGATTTTCCTCAGTCTGTGCACGTTTTTCCCTAGTATTTTTTTCATATAACACATTGCCAGTTCTTTCAAAACGCTCCAAAAGCTTTTAAAATGCCCTTCTTTCAGGTTGCCGTCTCTCTGGAAACCGTTGTTGATACAGTCTTTTTGCTAAGAGCGTGTTCTTATCACTAGCTCCCAAAACAAAAATCATATCAACCATCTCGGCTTGCGAAAAATTCATTATTTACAATTTTAGTTCAAGTTTTAAATCAATTTGCTATAAAATACACTAATGCATCACACAAATTATCAACTGACAATAAATAATACGTTTCTGATGATCTCTATTATTTTTATATGCCACGCCTCGCCGTCACGGTAAACTAACAACAAAACTTTAAAGCCATATAACCTTTTTACAAAAAAAAAAAAGTTAAATTGTCATTATTTCAAAAACAACAATTTTTTGGAATATAAGCTCTTATATAAAGTCACCCTTATTTTTAATGCTAAATAAGATAGAATTAAAAAAATAGGGGGTTTCTATTTAAAAAAAATGACTATAGGTTTTTTGGATCTACTTTTTATTGTCCATTTTTGACCACCACAGCCTATTAGAGTAGGTCCCCATTTCCAAGGAAACCAACCATAACTAATTGATAAAGGCTTCGTTTAGAAAAGATTTCCACCTATGTTTTAGCCTGCAAACGTCATTTTTGACAAAAAATTTGAAATTTGTCGAAAACGGTTAGACTTAGGTATAGGACATTATACATAAAATGTGTCTAAAATTGTATGTAGAATCTAAATATGTAATAATATATAGGGTTTTCTATTTTAAAAAAAATTTAAAATTACTTCTAAGCTTTTATTATCTACCCTGTATAATCAAAAATAGTTTTGGGATACTACTTTTGTATTTAATTTTTTTGTATCTCTTTAAATAAAGGAGATATGGGACTTTGTCACTCTAATGCGCCACTCTATATATATATATATATATATATATATATATATATATATATATATATATATATACAGGGTTATTACAAATGATGTTCATGATTTCAAGTGTACATAAATCTGGTTTTATTTATCATATAAAAAAATAAAATGGTTACATTTCAAGAAAAACTCAAAAAGTTTCATCCCAGGTGTCAAGAATTAAAAAATTTTCGATATGGGAACCCCTTATGATACAACAGATATCAAGACTGTATTCAAACTCTTGCCATACTTTGTTAAGAGTATCTTGGTCGATTCTTACGTTGGCTCTGGTAATCCGTTGTTGTCTCAGGTATTCTTTCTGGTAACGGAATTTATCTTTGATGTATCCCCACAAGAACAAGTCACAGAGGGTGATGTCCGGAGATCTTGGAGGCCAGTTCAAGAGTGCACCATCATTTGGACCAGCACGACCGATCGATCTGTCAGGCCACCGATTTCGAAGTTTAGTCCTAACATCGAAATAGTACTGTGGACGTGCGCCGTCTAATTGCAGAATTAAATTTGGGTATTCTTGTTCTAATTGCAGTAGAAGCCATTCCGTCATCATGTCCAAGAAAATTATTACATTTATTGTTTGTCTAACAAAGAAAAAAGCCCCGTACACTTTGTTGTACCTGATAGCACAAAACACATTAACTTTCAAAGAATCGCACATGTGATCGATATAGGTGTGTGGGTTCTCCGAGCCCCATATTCTGACATTATGTCTGTTCACTTTACCATACAAGTGGAATGTGGCTTTACCACTAAAGACTAACCATTTTACAAAGTTTCCATTTTCCATCAAGGCCTGCATGTTCTCACGAAATGAAAGTCTTAGAATTTTTTTTGTTTGGTTTTAAATGCTTACACAAGCTTAATTTTGTAAGGCTTGATATTTACACTGTTGGCTGTGGTATACCAAGCTCTCTGCTGCATTTAACAATAGATTTCTGTCGACTACGCGTAAAACTTTACCTTACCTGCTCTACCACTTTCGAATAGTGATTGCTAGGGGGATCTTCATTAAATTCGGTTCTAAAGTGTCGTTGCACCCCAATAACTGATTTATTGATGCGGTAATTCAACACAAAATGCTTTCCTGTCTTCAAACTCAGCCATTACACAATTGACAACAATTGACTTTAACAAACAGCAGATACGTACCTAAACCAATGTAAACGAAACTTTATGAGTTTTCCTTTCCACTGTTACCAAGTGAAATGGTCTTAAAACAGATTAATCCAGTAACCCAACACTAGATGAATAGCAAGTTTGTTTGATTTTCGCTTTACTTGAGAAGTATTACAACACTCAACTTAGAAAATATTCTCTGAGTACAGTGTGCACACATGGGAAAAAGTATGTCTGTTGTTCCATCCTCGTAATTTGTACCTTAATTGGATCATTTATGAGATTAGAAACATACAATACCAAGCATTGTTCGAACTAAAATGATAAGTTTGTTACACATCATAATTTTGAACCAATGTCTTACTAAGTCACCTTTCCTTTACACAATCATACTAATTTTGAATATAGAGGTATAAAAATAGTAGTGTGTTGTCGTATGATTATATATCGTAGTGTTACTTCAAATTGTAATAAACTTATCTTTTATGTGTTTTAAGCTCTATAGTACTGTTTTTTTTTTTATTTTAGGGGTCCTGTGTTTTAGTCTTCACAATGTATATGCATTAAGAGCAACAGAACTAATCTTTGGAAAATCATCCACTACCACTACTACTAGTACCACTGAGGCACAATCAGATGGAACAGCACTAAACGATGAGGTACGTTAATTACAGAATTAAAATCTAGAATAAGATTCACGCGTGTTTTTAACTAACTTTAGCATGCAACTGTTATTTTGGCTAAGTATTATAGAATGTTTGATAACAGTTAATATGGCTTGGTGGGAATTATGTAACAGAAATCTCGCAGTGTTCTAAACTTTATTTAAAAACCCAGATTTTAACTAACACTACTGTTCAAATCTAAGAGGGCACTTTAAATATGGATACCGAATTTGAATGTCCTTCGAAAAGGTTATCACCGAAGTTATCACATGGTCAGCTGTTCTAGCAAAAATGATGTGAATAGCAAGAATACATTGACCTAGTGCTAAGTTCAAGAAGGAATATAAACATAGCAATTACATACTTAAGATTTATTATAACTACCATTGAATTTCGATAGCGCAGTTGGTTAGCGCGGTACTCTAGCTAAGTACAGGTCTTAGGTTCAAATCCTAATCGAGGTAAACTTTTTATTTATGTATTTGATAAAATTAATAATAATTTTTAATTGTACTTAAATTTTATTTATTATACCTACATCGTGAACACTTATATCAAATCAAAAGTATAGAACATTTTAGTCAAGAATGAATATCCATTATCAGAATGCAGACGTAAAATTTCTATCAACCCAAATTTTAGACATTTAATTAGAAATACAAATTAAAGTATTTCAAACAAAAAGGGTTTCAGGTAAAAGGATGAATACTTTAAAACTGGGAACCAAAGTATATGTTTGATACTCAAATGAAACAGGTACACTCACCAAATGAAAAACCACCTCTGTTGCTTTATTAAATTACATATAAATTCACTCCCCCCCCCCCCCCGCATACATACACTACACCTACAAATATTGAGTTAACCATCTAGTAGATTAGCAGGCTAAATGTATGTGCTCCCATTCAAGGTTGAGAAATGTTAACTGTAAATAGTCACAGACATGCTGGTGTAGCTGAGCTACATAACATCTAAAGGCAGTGATTTACAACTGTAATTTTGCACATGCAACAGAAATAAGTACCAGTTAAGGCAACTCGTTATTATTTTGCTCTATTACAAAGTATGAGTACATTAGATACTATCTTGTCACAAAGTTTAACCAATTTCAAATTATCACAAACTTGAAAAGTACACACCATGAAAAATCTGCTTGTAAAACACTAAATTATCTGGTGTGGCACAACATACGACCTTCTAATCTACAAGGTGGAAACTAAAAGATATGAAATAATACATTTTTTAAATTTTAATTATGCAACCTCCTTTTGTAATACTTTCATAATGAAAATCGGCAACGTTGTAAAAAAAATAGTAATCTATGTCAGATAGACGTTTAAGCCATCATGTGAGATAGAGGTCAATAGACACCATATGCTAACTGAAAAAACATTTCAAAACCGAGTGCTTCTTTCAAAGTATTAATAATACCTTTATGAATCTTATTTAATTAATTTTTAAGGCATGTTTGGCTTCGTATTAAGATACTTTATAAAGAAAAAATACCTGGTGTGGGACAACACACGACCTACAAAATGGAGATTAGTAGGGTCATAATGAAAACAGGCAACATTGTAAAAATAGCCTGTCAGACAGGTATTTTAAACCTTCATCACAGATAGAGGTTAATAGGCATATAGATCCTAACTATATAAATTCCAAAGGCCTCTGCTTCTATAAAAGTATTAACAGTACAGTTTCAATTGTAATTCTTAAGGCCTATTTGGCTGGGCATTAAGAAACTTTATAAAGAAAAGTTATGAACAATTTAACCTCTTATGAGATTCCTGAGAAGCGCATGTGGTAAAACGAGAGGATAAGAGAAAGAATGGGTGTATAATGAAGGAGTGTGGCGAGGAAAAGACGATGATAAATGGATATAAAAGTAGTACATTACTTTGGTTTGGTCACATTGAAAGAGTGAACAAAGCAGGATTAACGAAGCAAATATGTGGACGAGGTTAGAGGTAAGGCCGTGTCTGGTAGGCCGCGTAAAACTTGACTGGATGTAGTAGAATGTAAGACAAAGGAAAGAAAAATAAGCAGTTTTAAAAATAAAAGGGCATGTCACAGACAATGTATGAATCTTGCGAAAGCTAGCGAGGTATGCGGAGATCGGAAAGCACGGAGAAAGATTGTGAGTGAAAAATGAATTAGAGGCAGGGATTGTTTTGCCTACCCCGCAAGGAAATGACGTGAAGGTTAAGTTAAGTATAACCAATTTAAAAATATGTTTACATATTTTCCTATAAAGTTTATCGTTATTCAGTTATTATTTCGGAAAAAAGTGTACTTTGTAAAAAACAGATTTTGACGTCAAATTATGCGTCCTATCAAAAAATTCCGTGGGACATAATTAATCGATATGTTTAAGATCCATATCTAGGTATTTTTATATTTTTGAAATACGTAGCTGTTTCAGTCCTTTGTATCTATATGCTATCCCAAATGGATTCGGTTTGAAACTGGCCGAAAATTCAAAGAAGCCGCTTACAAAGCACTGTTATAACACAAGTCAGACTAGTATAGATATTCGTATCCATATGGATGTGAAACATGCGCGATGAGCTAAGATCCAACAAACCTTTTGAAGTCTGAGTGATTATTTTCACGTATAATTTGATTTATCTGTGTTTATATTTGTAACATATTGTACATTTCTCCTATCTACGATAAAAATCCTTAATCGTTAGGCCAATATAAACCTATTTCTTCTGCCGTAATATTTGCCTTACAGACGCTACCTTTCCTAGCCTTGTTTCTATTGCCACATTTTACTGGCGCCTTGTATTAGGACATAAATTGGAGATATTGCTCCTCCCGTGTGAATTTGGTTAGAACCGTCTCTGACCTGTTTCGTCGCTTTTAGGTCCCATTTGGTTCCCGTTTGGAGGTGGAAGCATCAGTAATTTCTTCATCCGTATACATAATCTTCTTATCCTGCTTACCGCTTTGTATCCGGACCGTCTCCCAGACCTCTGCTGGGTAGGAATCTGTTTTGTTTTCTAATTATTCTCCAGACCACCTTTTGGTTCCTTTTGGTTTTCTAATTATTCTTCTGCTTGTATTTTCTTCTGCATGTTTCCCATTTATAAAGTTTGATCTTAGAAGGTTTTACATTTTTCTTTTTACTAGCATGTACGGTGCTATTTTCTTTATTACATTTTTCCATTTTTCCAATTATCCCAGTAACGTCCGAAGACTGGACATATCTGTTTGTACTCTCATATCTGTAAAGGATTTAGCCAATCCCCTGATGGAAACTCATACAGTTTCCGTTGCATTATTTTTAAATACCTTGCGTTATTAAGATATCAACCTTAGGGTCGTCTTCCTTATCTCTTGAGGGCATTTTGTTTGATAAATAAGGGTTTCTGTTTTGGGATTCTTTACTTCTTTGGGAACAGAAATCTAATTTTTTCTTAAGCGCGCTTGTAACTGTTAACTTGGTGAAAGTCGTCCCTTGTAGTTACCCTTTTATGGGTAGTTTTCCTATCATATTAAGGTCCTTATTTGGATTAAAGATACTCATTTTCGTTTACGGTAGTGAAAGAAAGTCGTTGAAAGAACAACATGTAATTACTATGTAACTTTATCACTCTACGTTAATGTGGGCCAAATGGTGTGGGTACATAGTAAAAGAGTGTCAAACGTGCTTTTTATTTTGACAAATTTATTTACTACTACGGAAAATCAATTACAAAGCATACCTTAACCAAAATCAAGTTAGAATGAAATGTATTTATGAGTATGCGTGTTTGAAGTTTTTGAATTTTCACTTCAGAATAATGTCTAATTAGTTCAAAAGTGAATATGTAATTAAAAATTATTATATTATTATTACATACATAAGGACAAAATTTACATCGATTGGGGCTTCTATCTCGATAGCTCAGTTGGTTAGAGCGGTACTCTTGCGAAGCACATGTCGTAAGTTCAAATCCTGCTCGAGGTAAACTTTTTATTTATATATTTAATAACGTTAATAATAATTTTTAATAATAATATCTTTTTGGGAACAAACAATCAAAGTTATTAAAAATGTTGGTTCAATCGAAAATCAAAAAAATTCAAAATCCAGAAGCAATCTTATATGTTCTTTAATCTTTCTTGTAGGTTTGAAAATAGTTCTAATTCCATGATTAATGAATATTTTTTCAATTTTATACGTAACGTTAGTCATGAAAGGAAAAAGGCTCTTCCGAGATTAAGTGGAGTACGGGTGCGACTAACAGGTTTGATTATGTTATTAATTTCTTTAATGGAATGGCCATTACTTGTAATGATGTTTTTAAGTGATCAAAATCTAATGGTCGTTTCTTATTACAAACAGTCTTGGATGAGAGGTTTTAGTATTTTGAAGTTTTGAAGTGTGACAAAAACTGATTCATTTTTATATCCAGTATCATCAATTTGGATGTTGATCAGCTCTTAGCGTCTGCAGGAAACAGAGAAAATAGTATAGAGCTTCGCGGCTCAGGTTCGAATCTTGAACTCCTGTTAGAATAGTTGGCCTCCTGCAATTTATGTTTTAATATACTATTGAAAAACTACTATAATTTACTAAAGAAGATAACTGTAATTCATTCAGTTCAATAACAATTTTTCCCAAATGCAGACCCTCCTCTCGTATCGGTATTTTATTGAACATCACAGTGAAATTGAAGAAGCATCAAACACCATTGCACATATGATTACAACGAACAAATGCTATTTTACACAAAAGCCTAGATACCTCGTGAATCAAGGATCGCCAAAAAAAAAAATTAATCTTTCGATATAGACTCTTCTGTACAATGTTATCATTTAATTGTGTAAATTACACATTCACAAGTGAGTAGATTTGAGTTAGGCTGCTGTTCAAAAATGTTTTATTAGGTTATACGAAACATAATCTTGTCAGTCTGGTCCGGCACGTTCGTCGGTCCACCCGTTCACAGTATCACGAGAAAAAAACATTCTGGAACATTTTTATAGATAGTTTACATCAAACAGCTGTGCCCATAGACATTAAAATTACTTTGTCCACGCACCTACTCCATGGATCATTTCCAGAAGACCTGTTATGAGGCGTGAACTTTACGTTCAACGATTGATTTGCGCGAAACCTGACACGTACATGGTGCTAATGATGCTATATTATTCATTGCTAGATTTTAGGCTGATAAATTGTCCGCCATATTGCAAATTGGTATTTATGACAAGGAAAACGATTGAATGCATTCCCTGGATGGGCAAGAACTAAATTTTAAGACCTTATCATATTGGTTTCTGGCTACATGAATGGCGTGATTGGTATGTATGTGTAAATTACGTTGGTCAACTTTTAATACCAGCAATGTTGAAAATCTTTTATTGTATACCAATTTCATTGGAAGAACAGTCAGAAGTATCTGGGTGGGGAACAACCAAATTTTATGGTTCACAGTGTTGGTCATCGTTTGGTCTCTGCATTGCCCAAAATCTTTATTCTACACGAATTTCATTGGAAACACTGTCAAAATCATTTTTTTCAGTAGACAAGAACCAAATTGTATAATTCCTCAGAGCTGATCATCATTCACCAATTGTATTGGAAAAAGGGTGAAAACTGTCTGGTAGACAAACTATAGATGTACCATGTTGGTCATCAATAATGTATAACATTATTTTCATATACAAATTTGATGGGAAAAAAATTATTTCTCGGTGAACAAAATTGTATAGTTTCACAGTGTTGCTCAAGGTTTGTGTTATATAAACTACACAATATCCAGTAACTCCAATTTCAAACGGTTAAAATTATTTATTTGGTGGAGAGGAAGCATATTTTATAGTTTCGCCGTGTTTAGGTATCGTTTGTTGTCTACAAATCTTCATTTATTTAGTAATTTTATTGTTAAAACGGTCATCTTTTAAGTATTTTCTCAATAGGCAAGAACGAGAGTTGCACATCGGTTTCTGCATAAGATCTTTGTACGTCCACCAATTTCATTGAGGAAACGATACAAACCACAGATTGAAAATGTGTTTCATTGACCTCTACTCTTGAGCAATTTTGTCGCTAGTACTAGACGTCCAACTTGAATCTTGCTAAGAATGTTACGACTTCGCATAACGTATTATATTGTTGAGAGCATTTATTTATCTGTTCTCGTAGAATCTAATAGAAGATTATATTTGTCGTCGCCGCAGAAGTGTAACCTCTCATAGTATTTACAATTTCTTGGTGACGAGTAGGCTTCATTTCCAATAGGATTGACTAGGATTAGAGTTTGTGACCCTTGATTTTTAACAACTGCTGATCAAAAAACATTTGCGTTTGCCAGATGCGCTACAGCGTTGGATCTGCTATTATAAGTAGTAAATGTTTTATTAACCGTATCTATTCCAATATCTTTTAGACGAAGGTGTCCATGACGATACTTTATTAAATCCATTGAGAGAGTTTCTGTTCCAAAACGTTAGACGATAGTTAGCATTTTGCGTTAAGAAGAAGCGATCTGTTGATGTATTCTTGGGGCGCGTTTCGTATAATTTGAATTATAACCACACGGATCATACATCTTTGTCGGAATTTCTTATTAACCGTTTGCTTGAAGCACATTTCTTATTTCCTCTTGACTAGTTCTTGAGGAAATGGAATTAAACTCAATCCGTCCTGTGGAATCCCCCGTTCAATTTTTAAATAGAAGGTGGTAACAGCTGAGGTTTCATTTCCTCTCCAGGCTAGTCCTTTGGAATCTATTGCACAAAACTTCTTTTGAAATCCATCTAGTGTGTTTTCGTCACAAATTTTTGTCATTTTGTTATGTTCTTCAAATGTAAAAGCTAAATAATTAGCTTTTCTCGCTTACTCTGAAGCTCTTTCCGTTTGGCATATCTCGCTTTTCTTGCAGCAAAAAACTTACCAAATGGATTAAACGTGATATTATCTTCACCGACAAACTTTTCTTGTTTTGTTTTTAGCCACGTCGCTCCATAGCGTCTTTATTGCACCCCCTTTGTAGTCTGAATCATCTCTGCGCCCCATATTCACAGTGTAGTTTTTCAAAAATTAATGCCAACTCTGAAACACTTGTATTTTCATTAATTATGTAATTTTTGGCTATACAAAACTTGGAAAATTAACGCCACTGACTTTGCTTATTAACTGTAGTATTGTAAGGTACAGACTTCTTGATAAGTTATATCATTTCCTCTTTCTGTGCATTTCCTCAACGTTCTAAAGCCATTTCTATTGCGCTAGACGTTAAAAGTAAAATCTTTTCTTAACCGACGTATAATTGTCAATACTGAGAAATTAATTTTGGTAGTGACGGGTCACAATAAATTATTAACGGCTGTGCTAAGGGAAGTATGCAGTTTCACTGGCTAAAACAACCCCATGTAATAATGAATTATATTCTCAAAAGTAATTACATAAGTGATGATAATTTTAACTGTAAAAAAAATCTCCACATAAATATCGCCTCACCTCGAAAAAATTTCCGGAAATTTTTCTGGTTGCCATGGTATCAAGTCAAAATAAACGCATCGCTGTAAATAGATACTAGCAAATAGTCAGTGGAATTTTGATGCTATTGGTCGATTTGAAATTTTTTCTCATTACTATTGGCTGATAGGATTCTTTAAAAAATAATCATTTGTAATCTCCCTAGTACTTGGATTATTTCCGGAAATTTTTTCGAGTTCGCGAATGTTTGGAAAATTATCCCGAGTCGAAGACGAGAGATAATTTTCTCAAAGTATTCATGAACGAAAAAATTTTCTGGTAATTAATTAAAGCACGTGGGGGATCCAGTAAGAAAATTTCACACCTAAAAATTTTTATTTGACATCAATGCGTCAACCAAGTTTTCTCGAATTTGTGAAGTTAAGTTTAACAAAATTGTTTCAAAATATTATATTTATTTACTTAAGCATATACATTTAGTTAACAGGAGTGTCGTACTTTCTCTGAAAAAAGAAGATTTTTTAATATTTTTTTTTTAAACTCAAGAGATGTAATTAATAATAAATATATTTAGAAAAAACAGAATAAATGATGCCTATACTTGTTTAATTATGATTTGCACAGACAGTAAACAAAAAATCCTATTTTCACTTTTAAAGCAACATATCTATTCCCTCCTATGTGTCATTATTGGTCAATATTTCCACTTATTAATGTCTTCCAGGGTACCCTGGAGGATGAACATTTCCGGAAATATTTTGGGTTTCATAATAACCAAACAAAAACGAGTCTCTGATTGGCTTAAAAATGACGGTGTGAAATTTTCGGGAACAATATAGGTAACTAGTGTTATGATTATCATCGATAAATAGCTCGAATTAAAACCGATGCTTCGTACTCGTTCAATATTCTAAAGGATTAACGAGTGGTATCATCGATTATTATTAATCATAACACGTGTTATATCTGGTAAGAGAATATAATGAACGTTAATAGAAAATATATTTTTTAAAGTTTACAATTTTAAACGATCTGCCACTTTGATAGTAAATATTACAGTTGCAAGAAAATCAACACAATTATTTATTTCTTTGAAACTTTTTGTCACTTTGACAGTAAACTATTTTATTTATTAAAATCATGTGACAGTCAACATGCGGTGATAAAATTATCACCGATTTGATAGCCTATTCTGCGATTTAATTCATTGTAACGAGTGCATATATGCATAACTTTGTTAAGAAGAGCGAATATTTAAATGCTTTAAATTAGCATATTGTGAAATATGATGGGACAAGGATTCACGAATAATAGATGCCGATTACGCTAATAACATTAAAAAGATCATAACTAATTTAAACATTGCACTTTCTAGATTATTTAAAAATTGTTCTAGATAAATAACGGTTAATTGTTTTAAATTAGATGCTAAATAATCATACATAAAAATAAAGTTGTTAAGAAATCTGACCGGTGTAGAAAGTGTATAGTACATAATTGACTAGACTTTAGATTAAACTGATTCTCCAGTTACCTAGAATTATTTTAAATAAGGAAAAATATACATTTGTTTTTATTAAGTTGTTTAAAGGTATTAAAAAGAAGTAAACAAAACACTAAATGTGCAATAAAAACCAGAATCACATCACATAAGTAGCTACTGATGTACTACTAGTGAACTAGTACGAACCTTCCAACGTACACAGTGGAAATTAAAAGAAATGAAATAATAAATTTTGTGCATTTTTTAATTATTGTATTGTAGGCGCTTTTCTTCCGGTCGGTAATATAATTTTCGACGCAGAAAGAGATATTGGCCGTAAATTTATTGGATTGTTTATACCTTGAAGTAATTTATTTGGATAGTTTGGGAGTTATCTATCTTCAGAATTAAGAGCGAAAAAGGTTATTAGTGGTTTTTCATGTAAATTTTGGTTATTTTTCCACAAATAAACCCCGCTTAAGGACAAAAGTAAGCCATAGGGTGAACATGCACTGTAGTTCTGTGGTAATACGCAGTATTTTTGCTTAGTTAGCATCATTTCTTTATAAAAGTGTAAAACTTTTAAAAATAAAATTTCAGAATCAAAACACCTTATCACGTTGATAATGTTTACGAGTTAAATAATAAATCTCGCTTTCACATGCTTTTGCAAAAAGTATAAATGTTCTATGTTTCGCTCAGTGTCGAAGGTAATATTACCGACAATCATAAACGGTGGCGTAACCATTCAGAATCATAGGTTCTCTTAAACACGTCCATCAATCAAATAATTAGTTCTTAATTGTTCATGTAGTGCAAGCAAATTAAAACAATTAGCGATTAATGATTTTCAAAACTTTGGTTCCTTTTTTTAATTAATGTAAAAGACCCAAACTAATATATGTATCGTTAAAAACGTAAAACCAAATTGATAATGTCGAATTATTTAAAAGGTGAGATAACCTCCAAAATTGGATACAGCGTTTTGTTTGTTTAGTATAAAGATGGCAGGCAATGTATTACTACATGTATTTACTTGCCTGACTTAACAGGCCATTACTTCAGGCCACTTCCTTTCGACTAATTCTACAGCAATTGTAGAAACCTACCATAGTTGGTACTGGTTGTTTGAAAATCCCTTAATTACAAAATAAATATTTCCAAAAATATTTTACAACGTAGTGAAGAAGCGAAAACCTTCAAATTCAGTTGTATATACTCTGAGGTTTAATCCTTTACATAATTTTATTAATTGTAAGAATCCACTAATAAAGTAACTATTGATTAAGCTTTATTTATGGCGTGTCCCAGATTTTACTTACTGTAGGTTTTAATCCCAGTGAGATTAAATCATACACAAAATAGTATAAATAAACATGTCTTGTAGTAGGAACCAAGGGATACGGCGCCGAAGTGGATGCAAGGGAAAACTAACTCAGTGGCACAATTTAAACATGGGAGGGCCGAAATTCAAATTATATACACAGGGAAAATCAAATTGCTTAGTTTATTTGTTTGTTGACGAACAGAAAATAATTAACCGCTGTCAAAATAACATTAGTATACTATCTAGTTTATTTAACATCAGGTCACATTAGTATTACTTGTCACTTTATTCAACTTCAATGCTTTCTACACAGTGCTGCACACTTATTAATGAACTATTTAATTTTTTTTAATAATTATACAATTTCGTTTGCAATACATTCATAATGTAAAAGGACAACATCGTGACAACACAAAAATGATTTATAAATAATACACATTTACACTATCATGCCAGATAGACGTCAACAGACGTTTACTTGCGAACCTTTAAAAAAAATTGAAAATCCTCCGCGTGTTAAAAACATCATAAATACAGTTTACTGGTTTTACATTTTATTTGATTAATTTTTACGATTTTGAACGATACTTAAAATCCACTTGAAGAATTTTTTCCGCCAAATCATGTGTCGCATACGACACAACTGATCTATAAGTCTGAATTCCATATGATGGTGCTTTTATATTTTAGAAGTATACAGTTGTTACAGAAACATAAAAAAAAGAAAAAATGTGCGTTGTAATCCTTATCTGTTTGACTCACACACTCACATATTCACACACACACCCACACACACACACACACACACACACGCACGCACATACACACACACACTCACACACACACACACACACACACACACACACACACACAGTTTCAAAATATTATATTTATTTACTTAAGCATATACATTTAGTTAACAGGAGTGTCGTACTTTCTCTGAAAAAGAAGATTTTTAATATTTTTTTTTTAAACTCAAGAGATGTAATTAATAATAAATATATTTAGAAAAAACAGAATAAATGATGCCTATACTTGTTTAATTATGATTTGCACAGACAGTAAACAAAAAATCCTATTTTCACTTTTAAAGCAACATATCTATTCCCTCCTATGTGTCATTATTGGTCAATATTTCCACTTATTAATGTCTTCCAGGGTACCCTGGAGGATGAACATTTCCGGAAATATTTTGGGTTTCCATAATAACCAAACAAAAAACGAGTCTCTGATTGGCTTAAAAATGACGGTGTGAAATTTTCGGGAACAATATAGGTAACTAGTGTTATGATTATCATCGATAAATAGCTCGAATTAAAACCGATGCTTCGTACTCGTTCAATATTCTAAAGGATTAACGAGTGGTATCATCGATTATTATTAATCATAACACGTGTTATATCTGGTAAGAGAATATAATGAACGTTAATAGAAAATATATTTTTTAAAGTTTACAATTTTAAACGATCTGCCACTTTGATAGTAAATATTACAGTTGCAAGAAAATCAACACAATTATTTATTTCTTTGAAACTTTTTGTCACTTTGACAGTAAACTATTTTATTTATTAAAATCATGTGACAGTCAACATGCGGTGATAAAATTATCACCGATTTGATAGCCTATTCTGCGATTTTGTTTTTGTATTTTAACCAATGAAAGTAATCCAAAATGTACCATGTGACATGTGAATTATATTCTCATAATAATAATAATATTTTCACTTTAAATTTTTGGAACACTGTTAATTCATTGTAACGAGTGCATATATGCATAACTTTGTTAAGAAGAGCGAATATTTAAATGCTTTAAATTAGCATATTGTGAAATATGATGGGACAAGGATTCACGAATAATAGATGCCGATTACGCTAATAACATTAAAAAGATCATAACTAATTTAAACATTGCACTTTCTAGATTATTTAAAAATTGTTCTAGATAAATAACGGTTAATTGTTTTAAATTAGATGCTAAATAATCATACATAAAAATAAAGTTGTTAAGAAATCTGACCGGTGTAGAAAGTGTATAGTACATAATTGACTAGACTTTAGATTAAACTGATTCTCCAGTTACCTAGAATTATTTTAAATAAGGAAAAATATACATTTGTTTTTATTAAGTTGTTTAAAGGTATTAAAAAGAAGTAAACAAAACACTAAATGTGCAATAAAAACCAGAATCACATCACATAAGTAGCTACTGATGTACTACTAGTGAACTAGTACGAACCTTCCAACGTACACAGTGGAAATTAAAAGAAATGAAATAATAAATTTTGTGCATTTTTTAATTATTGTATTGTAGGCGCTTTTCTTCCGGTCGGTAATATAATTTTCGACGCACGCACATACACACACACACTCACACACACACACACACACACACACACACACACACACACACACACACACACACACACACACACACTGTCACAGTACACACTCTACACCCACATACTCACACACTCATACACTCTACACTCATACACTCATACGCTCATACACTCATACACTCATACACTCATCACTCACTCACACTCATCACTCATCACTCACACTCACTCACACACTACACTCACACACTCACTACACACACACACACACACTCCCACACTACACACTCACACACTCACACACTCACACTCACACTCACACACTCACACACACACACACACTAACAAACACAAACTCACACCACACACACACACTCACACTCACACACACACACACACTCACACACTCACACACTCTCACACTCACACCCACACCCACACTCACACACCACACACACACACACACACACACACACACACACCACACTCACACTCCACACACTCACACACTCACACCTCACACTCACACACTCACCACACTCACACCACTACACATCACACACACACACACTCACACACCACACACACACTCACACACCACACACCACACACACACTCACACACTCACACACTCACCACACTCACACACTCACACACACCACACACACCTCACACCACACATCACACTCACTCACACTCACATCCTACACACCACACACTCACACACTCACACACTCACACCTCACACTCACCACACACCACACACTCACACACTCACACTCACCACACACACTCACACACACACACACACACACACCACACATCACACACTCCACACACCACACCTCACACTCACACACTCCTCACACCACACACACACACACACACTACACCACACACTCACACACACCATACACACACTCACACACTCACCACACTCACACACACACCACACACTCACACACTCACACCACATCACACTACACACTCACACACCACACACCACACACACCACATCACACTCACACCCACACACTCACACACTACACACACACTCACACACTCACACTCACACCTCCACACCACACCACACTACCACACCACACACACACTCACACACTCTACACACTCACACACTCACACACACACACACTCACACTACACCACCACCACACCACACCACCACACACTCACACACTCACACACTCACACACTCACACGCTCACACACACACACACACACTCACATACTCACACACTCACACTCTCACACACTTACACACTCATACACTAACACACACACGCACATACCCAAATAGGTACACACGTACGTACGTTTGCAAGTAAGAAAGCAAACAAGTAAACTCGCACATACGCTCGTCTGCATCCACCTACACCCACTTACGTACACACGTACCTACACTCCTGCGTACGTACGCATGCTCATATCCACAAGCGCGCGTCAGCACGTACGTGGCAAGGTAAGCAAGAATTCAAACTCGCGTGGTCCCACACATACGTATACTTCTACTTACATGTACACGCACACACATGGACGTACTCACTCACACACGTACACACTTACACATACGTATACAGACACGCTCTCAAACACACACACCCGTACACACGAACATACCCGCTTACACGCTCACACATTTTTCATACTTTCCCAACAGTTTGTGGGTAACTCTTCGTAACGTATCTCTGTTGATGTTCGTTACAACATCATGTACCCTGTCTTCCAATTCCTGGCAATTTTTAGGCGGAAAATGTTCATACACCTCATATTAGACGTATCACCATAAATAAAAGTCGGTGGGTTGTGTAGCCTCTGCGGCTAGGTTCTGGGGCTGTTATAGGTTATAACATTTTCGCCAAAAGTGTTTCCGAGCAGTTCCATTACCGTTCTAATACTGTAGGCTGGAACCAAATTGTGGGCTATTCATTTGGTGGAAAAACATTCCTAGTACTAGGAATAATATGTTCTTGCAATTGCCGCAAATATCTATTTCACTTTAGATTTTGATCAAGAATAAAAGGTCCAAACAATTTAAAATACAAAAGTATAGGTTTATTTTATTTATCAGATGTAGTAAAGATTGTTTTTAAACCTACCTGTAACGCCAAACTACACATTAAACCCAAATTTTATATTGCAGTGAAATGCAATTTAAAACGTAAAAAATAAGTATTTGTAATTCAATTATTGAATAATGCGCATAATCTACTTAGTCATATATGTATAAATTTATTTCAAGTCCTAATAGAGACTTTGGAAGAACTAGCATTTTTTTACTACATAAACGTATATATGTGTAATAAACTATTAAAAGATATAGGTCTAACACTTAAATAATTAAATCAATAAAAATTTTAATACGAAAATGTAAACTTTCACAATTATTGCACATTATTTAACTATTTATCTTTTGGGTTTTTAAATCGTGAATTTTTCTATGCATATTTTGTATAAATTTAAACGTTTTCATAACAATTACAGTTAGCATACTCTGTAACTAGTAATATTTTTAAGAATTACTGGAGAAATAGAAAATACACAACTTGAAACTCCAAAAGATAGGTATTTAAAAAAAAGCACAATAATTTACTCTTAGAATACCGAAAGATGTTTGAGTGCTGAACAAATCTGGCAATGTAGAACGACATGCTTATGTAATTCAGACAACCTGAATTATTATTGTTATTTTATTTCTTTTCGTATTGTGTATATACCACTTGTTTGTGCTATCACTTTCTCGTGATTATTTGCGTTTTTGAATTATTTTGTTTTTTTGATTTTTGGCTTCTGAAACACTGTTCACTAGTTTGTTGTTTTGCTTTGCCATATACCTACGCATAAAGAGAAAGCTATGTAATCGGTTTTAGTTTTCAAATACCTTTTTTTAAATATCTCGAGGTTTTGTGGCCTATACAAAACGAAAGACACATTTTTAGAACAAACAATTTCGTGTCTGATTGTGGGCGGGAGGGAGGTGTATGGGTGGGTGCGTGCATGTGTGCGTACGTGCGTGCGTGTGTGAGTGTTTGTTGTGTGTGGGTGTCTGTGTGCGTGTGTGTGCGTGTGTGTGTGCGTGTGCGTGGGTGTGTGTGTGTGTGTGTGCGTGAGTGTGCGTGTATGTGCGTGTGTGTGTGTGTGTGTGTGTTTGTGTGTGTGCGTGATGTGTGTGTGTGTGCGTTGTGCTGGTGCGTGTGTGCGTGTTGGTGTGTGCGTGTGTGCGTGGTGTGTGCTGCGCTGTGCGTGTGGTGTGGTGCGATGTGGCTGTGTGCGCGTGTGTGCTGCGTGTGTGCGTATGCGCGTGTGGCGGCGTGTGTGGCGGCGTGTGCGCGTGGCGCGATTGTTGAGGTGCGTGTGCGCGATGTGCGCGTGTTTGTGCGTTGCGCTGTGTGGCGTGTGTGCGCTTGTGCGCGTGTGTGCGTGTGGCGTGTGGGTACGTGCGTGTGTGCGCGGATGTGCGCGATTGTGGCGCATTGCGGTGCTTGTTGTTTGTGTACAAGTGTGCGTGTGTGCATAGTGTGGTGCGTCGTTGTGGGATACGTGCGTGCTTTGGTGCGTGCGGGATATCTTGTTGCCATTACATCTATCGATATGAAATTTGGTACAAAATTCTTTGCCATAAAATCTAGGTGCAAGATCGTTAGTGAGGAAAATCAACCAGTGGTGGGGCATTTTAGCGGACAGGAAGACTTTTGAACCATTACATTGCTTCAAATTTTAAAATTTACATATTACATAAGAAACTAATACTTTGTCAAAATTTAGGGTGCAAAATTGTGCATTTATTAATTAATCAACCGATTTTTTGAAAGTCGAGCATTGGGGTTTTAGACCTATAAATAATAAATCATTTGTTTATTTTCAAAATTTACATAATTAAATAGAAAACATGGTTGGACAAAAATTTGGGTGATTACTTGTGCATTTACTTAATTTATCAACGGATTTTTTTGAAAGTCGGGTATTGGTGGTTGTTAAGATCGCTAAGTGTAAATCATAAAGAGAAAGCTATGTAATCGGTTTTAGTTTTCAAATACCTTTTTTTACATATCTCGAGGTTTCGTGGCCTATACAAAACGAAAGACACATTTTTAGAACAAACAATTTCGTGTCTGATTGTGGGCGGGAGGGAGGTTGTATGGGTGGGTGCGTGCATGTGTGCGTACGTGCGTGCGTGTGTGAGTGTTTGTTGTGTGTGGGTGTCTGTGTGCGTGTGTGTGCGTGTGTGTGCGTGTGCGTGGGTGTGTGTGTATGTGCGTGAGTGTGCGTGTATGTGCGTGTGTGTGTGTGCGTCTGCGTGTGTGTGCGTGTGTGTGCGTTTGTGTATGTGCGTATGTGTGTACGTGTGTGTGCGTGTGTGCGCGTGTATGTGCGTGTGTGTGTGTGCGTATGTGTGCGTGTATGTGCGTGTATGTGAGTGTGAGTGCGTGTGTGTGCGTGTGTGTGCGCGCTTGTGTGTGCGTGTGTGTGTGTGTGTGCGTGTGTGCGCGTGTGTGCGTGCGTGTGCGTGAGTGTGCGTGCGCCTGAGCGTAGTGCGCGTATGTGAGCGGCGTGTGTGGAGCGTGTGTGCACGTGCGCGCGCGATTGTGAGGGCTTTGTGTGCGCGTATGTGCGCGTGTTTGTGCGTATGCGCCCGTGTGTGCGCGTGTGTGCGCGTGTGTGCGCGTGTGTGCGCGTGTGTGCGCGTGTGTGCGCTTGTGCGCGCGTGTGTGCGCGTGTGGGCGTGTGTGCGGATGCGTGCGCGTGTGTGCGCGGATGTGCGCGATTGTGCGCGCGTGTGTATGTGTGCGCGTGTGTGCTTGTGTGTGCGTGTGTGTACGTGTGTGTGCATGTGTGTGAGTGTGTGTCTGTGTGTGCGTGTGTGTCCGTGTGTGTGCGTGTGTGCGCGGGGGGGGGATACGTGCGTGCTTGCGTGCGTGCGTGCTTTGAACCATTACATCTATCGATATGAAATTTGGTACAAAAATTCTTTGCCATAAAATCTAGGTCAAGATCGTTAGTGAGGAAAATCCAACCAGTGGTGGGGCATTTTTAGGGGACCAGAAGACTAAAAAAATTCATTGCTTCAAATTTTAAAATTTACATAATTAACATAAGAAACTAATACTTTTCAAAATTTAGGGTGCAAAATTGTGCATTTTTTAATTAATCAACCGATTTTTTTGAAAGTCGAGCATTGGGGGTTTTTGAGACCCTTAATAATAAATCATTTGTCAAAATTAAAAAATTGAAAATGGTGGGTCAAGAATGGGGGATTACTGTGTTTACTTAATTTATCAACGGATTTTTTTGAAAGTCGGGTATTGGTGGTTGTTAAGATCGCTAAGTGTAAATCATTTGTCAAAATTAAAAAATTCAAAATGACGGATCAAACATGGGGGTTATCTTATTAGAAATCCGATATGACTAAAATTCAGGTGTTGTGGGCTAATGATCAATTTTACAACTTTAATTTGTAAATATTATCTAAATAAAAAAAATTAAAAGCTGCTAGTGGTGCAAATTTTTTTTAAAAGTTGGGTATTGGGGGTTTTAAGATCACTAAGAATAAATCATTTGTCAAAATTAAAAAATTCAAAATGGTGGATCAAAAATGGGGAATTATCGTGTTTAAAAACCGATATGACTCAAATTCTGGTATTGTGGGCTGTGAAGTTACTTATTTACATATATGAGAAAACATTATGGCACATAATTTGGCAGGGGTTTTTGATTTATTTCCGTTTATAGCTGTTCATACACACTATTGTTGCTATGGCTACATGTATTTAAACTGCAGCATACACAATTGCACATCATATTTTTACCTTTAATTTAGGAATAATTCATAAATTAAAAAAGTATATGAAAAGGATAGTGATGCGAACCAGATACATCTAGTATAGTACCCACAAAGTTCACTAAGCGTACAGTTAAGACAATTAGTAAATTACCTAAATGGAATAATCATTTTTATTAAGTATTCATTATTTACAAGAATGCACCAAATTTCTGAATTAGAAACTTTTGACAATCACTTTAAATATTTTATTAAAAGTTGATTACTTTTACCGACAGTCCTTGAGCCATATTAAGCCAATAAAATGGTACATAACGCAAAATTACACCTGTTCATCACTCATTGATTTGACTAATCTAATATTTCTGTATCACGTTTTGACTTTCTAAACTGGTCTGGTTTAAGAATAATGGTGCAATCAATTATGACATTGTGCATTTTAAGAAAACTAGATAAATAATAAAAATCAAGTTTTCTTTTATATATCATTTCAGGATTTCTGTATGAAATAAAATAATATTAACTAATAAATTTAAGCAAACATCAACGCCATTTCCGTCAATTATTATAATACCACCTTCACTTTTATTGTTTAAAAAAATTTAACATTCATCTAAATTTCCCACTAATTTATCTTTTCCTTTTACTTTCATGCTAATAATGTTCTTTTGTAAAAATTTCCCAAAGATATTGAAAATGTTGAAGGTCAAGGTAACTGTGGTGGTGTGTTAAGTACACATACAAAGAAAATTATTTATAATTTGAAGGATTTGTTAAGGTTAAATAAAGCTTTCACTTTTTATAAGGTATCAATATATAAAAAAAATTAATCTAATACACTTTTTTTTAGGGTGCAGTCGAGTTAACGCAAACTGCTGAAAATGCAACTAAATCGAATTTTACTGGAAATCCACAAATTGATTATCTCCTTGATCCAAATCTTCCAAGAGAATTAAATGGATATAATCTTTCTAGTTATCCGTTTTATAACAGTATGCCCGAAGACATCGATTTCAAGTGTGATGGTTTACATGATGGCTTTTATGCAAGTGTGCCGCATAAATGCCAGGTTCGTATATTTTTATTAATTCAGTTACTTATTAACATATTTCTAGATTAAGTTTAAATTTATTAATTCAAAATGACTTTTAGTGTTACAAGTGTTAAAAGATAAATAACTGCTCTTTCTTAATTTATGAAAAAATTACAGATTATACCTACTATGAAGTGTAGAATATAAAAAATGCAAAAATTCTTATTCGAATAAAATGAAAAACATATATTTCCATGTACAGGTATGGAAAAACATTATTGCGGGTCCGACCTATATAAGCTAGAAAGAAACCCAATAAGTATTATATGAGTGTGAGAGAGACATAATTTTACCGATGTAGCCACTTGTACATATTTGCATGTAGGCACAAAATATGAACTACTTAAGTCTTCTTGAATCTAGCTTCAACATTTCTAACGAAACCAAAGCAATTAAGATGAGGTTTAACTTTAGCATTATAATTTATAATAGAAAAAGCAACTATTTTTAAAAAAGAACAGTAATTTTGACACAAAGTTCGTCCAAATTGTTAGCACGTTCATGCCTGTGCCCATATATTTGCTGCGATACGTATCCCCAAACAAAAATTCGTTCGGTGCGATATCAGGTGAGCGAGGAGGATATTTAATAGTACATTTTCCACTAATAATATGATTAGGGAACGTAGTTTCCAAAAACTGTTGAACCCTTATTGCAGTATAAGCAGGATAGCCATCTTCTTGATAGCAAATGTCATCAAAATTTATATTGAGGCGTTGAACAGATGGAACTATCTGGTTTCTCAACAGTTCTAAATATTTGTCCGCATTCAAGTTTCCGTTGATATAAAATGGACCAATTTTCCTGCCCATACATTAACTTTTTGGGGGTATTGTGTCCGGTAAGGAATACTAATGTGTTTGTTTTCATCATATCTTCACAAAATACCATACGCTTTTGATGATCTTCTGGAAAAAATCCTTGTGTAGTTTGCAACTTATAGGAACGATATGTATTCCTTTTCCCGATATTACGAACTGATTTCCTTTCAATATTCATTTCTTCAGCAATTTTTGTACTATTGCGCGGAAAACTAGTTTGTGCTAAACTACACACTTCAATTTCTTGGAGTTCGCGCTCTTCGTTTAAGTTACGACCAGGATGCTCACCATCATTGCTATCAATGCTACTGCATTTTCTATTATTACTTAAACATTCACATCTTTCCAATTTATAAACAGTACGCATAATCGTACTTTCTGATGGAATTGGCCTGTTTTCAAAGGAAAAAGCAAACCTGCCCATTATTTCTTGTGCAGTGCTTCTTGAGCAATACAACTTAATAATCTGTATTTTTCTTTCAGTGCAATACATGAGTATTGTGTCAGACTTGCAAAAACACTGATTTTCCATTCTCGTTGACAGTAGCAATTAAATGTGTCATTGATACTATCCTACTCAAAAGACGCATGTATGGCATCAGCGCTTTTAGTTTGTTGCGTAGTCTATCTCACTTAGCACGTGAACTGGTTGTACTGTCTTTGCTTTACTTATTATAAGTCAGACCCGCGATCATATTTTTCCATACCTGTATATAAATAGTATAAATAGCTCAATCTGTTTTACATTGGTTTTCTTTTCGAAATCTATTCTAAATCAATAATAGTGTAATATGACGAGAAAATAACTTGTCAATTCATTAGATATGAGAAGCAACTAAATTAAAGAAGTATAGTAATAACTGATGAGATTTTCTGTTTGTAGGCCCAAATGATAGAGAAAAACTAATTTAAACATAAAAAACATAACTTTGAAAAACACGATCTATTTTCTTTTTTACATAATTGACAGTTTTATTTACCTTTTTTTAGGCCAAAGCCTTTTTGATATTTTGATTATATTTTATTATATTTTATTTGTTGTTCATTTTTAACACCCCTTCTCAATAAGTAAAATGTTAAGAGTGTTACAAAATTACAAGTTAAACAGACTTGAAAAACAATAACTTAATATCTCAAATTATGCTTTAAATTTGACTTACAATTTGCAAAACTTTATTTGAAACAAAAATATCAAAGAACAAAAATATTGATAAAAACTATTAACTCATTTGACCTCCTTTTCTTTTTTTAATGCTAACCAAAATTAATCGATCTACAATGTTCTTTAAATTTTGCCGTGGATAGAGGTTTGGTCAACATGTCTGCACTTTGTTTCTCGGTAGGTACATACTTCAACAACACTTCATTTTTCATAACCAAGTCCTTCACAAAATGAAATCGGATGTCCACATGTTTGAGTCTTTTGCGATTATCAGTCACACTTGCTATAGCTAAAGCTGACTGATCATCACAATAGGCTATAATTTTATCATCTTGACTGTTCCACAAAAAAAGATCACTTAGAATTTGTCGCATCCAGACAGCTTCACTTGTAGCTAACGATAGGGAGATATACTCTGACTCTGTTGACGACAATGAGACAGCCACTTGCTTTCTGGAAGTCCATGACACACAATTTCCAAAACATTTGACAAAAAAACCTGATGTTGATTTTCTGTCTTCTTTGTCTCCTGCCCAGTCCGCATCAGAATATATTTCAAGACTTGGCGACACATTTTCTCTCTTGTAAGTGAGACAATACTCCAAAGTTCCGGCCACATATCTTAATATACGCTTTAATGCTTGCCAAAGCTCTTGTGTGGCACAACTTTGAAAACGACTTAATATAGAGACTGCAACACACAAATCAGGACGTGTTCCCAGAACAGCGTACATTAAACTGCCAATCAGTTGGCGACAACTATGCTCAATTTCTTTACTTTCTGATTTTGGTGCACGTAAATTTTCAAAATCTTTTTGAGGATCTATAGGAGTGGATATGGATTTGCAATTTTGCATATTATATTCATTTAGTATTTTTCTAAGGTAAGTAGCTTGACTTAATTTTATTTCACCTTTATTTATATTATGACTTATTTCAATTCCGAGATAGTTCTTTATCTCCCCCAGATCTTTTGTTTTAAATGATTTTGCGATTTTCTTCATCAGATTATTAATTTGAGATTCGTTTGAACCCACAATAACGATATCGTCCACAAATATAAGTAAATAAATCACATCCTTATCAAACTTTTTTATATACAGACAATAATCAGCTTTTGACCTTTTAAAATTTAAATTTTTCATCAGTCCGTCAAAAGTGTCATTCCAGGTTTTAGGGCTTCTTTTTAAACCATAGATAGCCTTTTTTAACTTAAAGACTGTATCCTTTTCATCCTTTAACCCTTCTGGTTTTTCTAAATAAACTTCTTCTTGTATATTACCATTTAAAAATGCACTGCAAATATCCATTTGATGTGTAAAATATTTATTTTTATTTGCTACTGCCATTAATATTCTAAACGGGCTTTTTACGAAACACCCACTTGCTCTGAATCACTTCTTTATGTTTTGGACGAGGGACCTCCTCCCAGACTTTATTCTCTGTCAATGCATCAATTTCAGCTTGAATTGCTGTTTTCCATTCAGACGCTTGATCAGATAACATTGCTTCTTTAAAGCTCGATTGACATTCAAAACACACAAACAAACTCTCATTAGTGCTGCTTTCTTCTAACTTTTCGGTTAAGTTTGATAGGTCCATTTCACATTCTTCAAGTCCTGGAGGTGGTTTTAAGTTTCCTCGACTTCTCAAAAAATACTCATGAGATGTAGGACCTGTTTCAGAATCACTCGTCTCTTCATAAATGGAATCATCCGTCTCAGAATGATCTTCAATTAACGTGTCCTTATGAGAGTCTTCTTCTTCAGTAGTTACCACTGGTTCAACTTCTGGAATAGTAATAATTAACTGTTCATCTTTATTTGACTTTTCTATACCATGTTTATCAACTGTACACTCAAAGAAGTCAACGTCTCTACTAATTGTAATTTTCTTTGTATTTTCATCAATAAATCTAAAAGCTTTTGAGTTTTCACCATATCCCATAAACAGTAGTTTTTTTGATTTTGCATCCCACTTCTTTCTTTTTTGGGAAGGGACATGAACCATGGCTTTACAACCAAATATTCTTAAATTACTTAAGTTGGGTTTTTTACCTGACCAAGCTTCTTCTGGAGTCTTTCCTTTTACAGTTATAGTTGGACTTCTATTTTTCAAATATACTGCAGTTAGGACAGCTTCCGCCCAATATTCTTTTGGTAATTTTGCATCAAATAACATAGTACGAGCCTTCTCTGTAATAGATCTTATATTACGCTCGCTTAAACCATTTTGCTGAGGTGTATAGGGGGCAGACAGTTGATGCTTTATTCCGTTTGCTTTTAAAAATGTTAGCATTTTTGAATTTACCAGTTCTGAACCATTGTCTGAGCGAATTGATTTTAACTTCTTACCAGTTTCATTTTCGGCCATGTTTTTAAAATCTATAAAATGCTGAACTGTTTCAGACTTATGTTTCATAATATATGCAAATGATTTTCTCGAAAAATCGTCTACTATTACCAAATAGTAATAAGCTCCACCAATGCTAGGTGTTTCCATAGGACCACATACATCCATATGCACTAGTTCAAGTAGTTCTTTTGTTTTACTTTCACTTTTTGGGAACGGCATTCTGCTATGCTTTCCCTCTAAACAAACTTCACATTGTGATTTTTCTATTTCAAAATTTTCAATTCCATCAACCATTGATTTAATATAAAATACTTATCTTTTTGGGATTTTTTAATGGTGTACTTTAAATTATACAATCTAAACGTTTCGATAACACTTACAGTTATCTTCGTCAGTAGCAATGTATGTTAAAAATTGTTAAAGATGTAAACAATTTTGTCAAATTTGAAAAAAAAGATAAGTATTTTATTATGAGTGTTAATGGTGAAAGTTTACATTTTCATATTGATTTAATATGTTTCATACCACTTCTTGATAAATGACCTAGTCTACGATGCCATAAACTTGAATCTTTTACAGCAGCATAAGAAAATTGTTCTTTATTATCTTCATTTTTTACTTTAAGTTCTTGATTTTGATCCAGTTTATAAATACCATTAAACACTGAGGCTGTGGCTATCAATTCACCATCTTGATCGGTTATTATTCCACCTTGTTGATTGAAAACTACTGTCAAACCTTTTTCCACCATCCGTTTCACTGATAGCAGATTTGCAGTTAACTGGGGTACGTACAGGACATCTTGAACTTCAACTTTTGAAATTGTTTTATTTACAATTACTTCAATTGGAATGCTACCTTTTTCTTTTACTTTCAAGCTTGCACCATTTGCCATAGAAATATTTGTGTTTTCTTCACAAACTGATTTATTTACCATATTTTGAATATTATTTGTAACATGAGTGGAGGCACACGAATCAATATACCACCCATCAAATTTTGTCTCATTTGTCATGCAGACTGCATGAAACGCTTTATTTTTTGACTGATCATCTTTCTTATGAATTTTTTGAAAAGAATTTTGGCCTTCTTTTTGCCTATATCTACAATCTTTTGCGTAATGATTTGAACGGTTACAAATATAACAATTTGATCGTGACTTGTTAAAATTATTATTAGTGTTATAATTTTTGTACCTTCTATTTCCTTTAGAGAAAAAAGCAGCTTCTGAATCTTTTATACTTTTTACGTCTTGTAAAAGTTTGACCTTAATTGAATCACTAGTAATTGGAATACCTGAACTTTCAATACCCATTATCATAGGAGAGTATTCTGAAGGTAAACCGGCTAATAGAAGTGTACCTATCCATTCATCATCCACCTTAAAACCAATTTGACTTAACTTGTGAGCTGTTGTAATAATTTTATTTACATATTCTTCTACGTTTTTAAACTGATCCATTCTAGTTGTAACTAAGGTTCTAAGTAGACCAACTTTTCTGGTTAGACCTTTATCTTCAAATACGCTCTCGAGTTTTTCCCACATTTCGTGTGCTGATGTACAGGAACTAACATGAGTATAATTTATTGGATCAATACATAATATAATTTTAGATTTTGCCATACGATCGTATTTAGCTAATGTTTCATTAATTTTACCGTCCACTCCAGGGGTGATTGGTTTTTCAACTACTTGCCATGAATCATCTAATTCCAAGGAAGCTTTCATTGCAATTTTCCAGTTTGTAAAATTTTCTCTACCACTCAGTTTTTCGATGCTTGGTATCGAAACTGAAGCCATTTTTTTTTTGCACACAACAACTTATATAAACCAAAAGTTTTATACACTTAAACGGTCAAAGGCCCATAACCTGATGAGATTTTCTGTTTGTAGGCCCAAATGATAGAAAAAAACTAATTTAAACATAAAAAACATAACTTTGAAAAACACGATCTATTTTCTTTTTTACATAATTGACAGTTTTATTTACCTTTTTTTAGGCCAAAGCCTTTTTGATATTTTGATTATATTTTATTACATTTTATTTGTTGTTCATTTTTAACAATAACAAAAAAAGTTACCACTTGAAAATAAATAAGAATTGACACAATTATGTTGTCATGACAAACATATTTTTGTTCAAATGATCTACGGAAAGTCACATGAATTGCGCTAATGTGATTTACAAATTGGAACTCCTGTAGTGTATGCACCCTCATTATGTGCATAAGTATATTTCTTTCGAGATCTAAGTATTTCTAAAACAAGTATCAATATAAAAATTTTTAATACAAAGTGGACTGCCAGAAATATTAACTACAATGGATATCAACACTGTTACGGACCAAATGTCCGTACAAAAAGTTCATGGTTTAGCTCAGTGGGATCGGTCTTAGTTCTTCCTTCAAAACCAATAATTACTCGGTCACTCGTTTTTGTTCAACAATCGGGAAACTCAGCTCAATATTCATCTCAACCTGTAAAATTTCTTCAAGGTTGCTTATGTAAAACTACACTTAAATCCATTAAAAGGTTTCGGCTTTCCCAATAAATCCGAAATATGCGATAATTTAACCTATACAATTTACCACAAGTCAGTAACACAATTTCTCGTAATCCTAACTAACTTAACTTTAAAATAAAGTAACTTAGTAGCTGTTCAATTTTACAAAATAAAGGTCCTCACTAAAAACCACCAAATAAATCTAATAATAAAATGACGTTATCAAACACAATAAACCCAAACGTAATATTAGACGTAAGTACGCCTCACTTATTAAAATCTATAATTCATTATTTGTCTCAATCCAAAAATCTATTACATAAATGGTTAAATGTGAAAAAAAATTCGCATTCAATATCGGTACTTCAACAACTAAGTAAGCAAAAGGAATACGAGATTATCATTCGATATACAACAGATCCGCGATACGGAAGAGAACACTGGCATTACTCTATGGTCATACGTAAGTAATTTCCACAACAAGGTGTAAACAATTAGGTTATCCCTTGTTTTGCTAACTGGAATGGGTTCAAACGGCATTAGACTCCCCCCTGTCACAGGTAAATTCTCACAAGGGCCAATTAGCTCGCCTTGAGGGCTATGAGTTTTACTAATGATACGTTAAACGGTATGTCGAGTCGGGTAATATTTTTGGACGCCATCCTGGATCAAATTGGGCAGATTTAATTTCTCTTCACTTCAAATGAGGTCATCAACAATACTGAATAACACAGTTTTACTCAATAATTAAGTTTAACAATCGTCTATTGTATCAAAATATACAGTCCATGTACATCACAATAAATTTTAGGTCATAAAAGTTCTTGTCAATAAATACGAACTTCAAACTCACCTCTTGAAATTTAAATACGCAATACCTATTTTCCTTATTTTTTAAAGCGCTTTCGAGAAATAAAGCAAGCGACACAGGCCCCTTTCAATTAAACAAAATTCTAGAAGTAATAAATCCAAATCAGCACGTCTCCAGCGACCTACATAAAATAATTTCATAACAAATAAACTTAAGCAACTAAATGACTAAATCATCTCTTATCATGTCGTGTAATAATCTAGTAAACACTACTAAAGCCGATGACGCATACTCTTTATCAACCACTTGTTGACTAATTTTCGAACAATGTTCATATTTATTACAGACCAATTTAAAAGAAAACACTTAAGACCTAAACAACTTTGCGTTATAGAGAGGAAGAATTAGTACACGATGCATAGGTGACTGCAAATTCACCAAGCCTAATCTGTTCAATGGTCATAAATTTTAATACAAAAGTTAAAAGCGTGATAACTTTTGCTATTGCCAGAGCTTTACACAGTTTCTTGAAGCAATAATTACTGTTTCAATTAAATACAACAACACCTTCTCACCTCCGATAGCAACAATTACAAGTTTATTAAACCAACTCTGTTTATTTAAAATGTTCAACAAATTCGTTTACAATTACTTGCACCTTAAATGGTATCAGTGCATCATCGGGAAAAACTACACTTAAATTCAAAAAGTGTGACCAGCGAACTTTGCTTAAAACATGCCAAAGCAAACGGGCTAGCAACCACTGCTACTGCAGTGTCATCACAGGTTCTTCAAGCTTACACGACTTACGGGTGGTTTACATCACTAACACACACTCGACGACCGGATACCAATCATTCACGTCTTACTCGACTTAAGCTTTGACGCTCATTGTCTTACCCTTTAAGAACCCTAACCAATCCCTTTGGTAATAATTCATTCAAATAGTTCGCGCGCTAAAAACAAGAAAACTTCCGTACATGCGAAGTGAAAGATACTCGTCAGCAAAACCTCTTGCAGCACGCTAAAACGTATTTACATGTACCTTAACCTATTTTGCGATTGACACGTTAAATTTTCCTTAACTGAACAGCCCTATACAATCTCGCGCAATTACATGCTACACATAAATAATTCTCAATGACGCAATTCCCTCTTAACAAAACAAAAATTAACTACCATTAGGTTTATCCGATACATACTACAAACAACAACTATAGTCCTTAATCTTTTACTACATTAAAACACAAACAAGCATAAACAAATATTACCAAAATACGCAATCGCAATTTTTAAACCTCAATATGTTTAAAGAACAAAAAAAATTATTAAATCGCGTTAATATATCACATTTTGTCCGGCATGCTTCATTCTTCTCTTGTACGTAATCTTTTATCTTTCAATGTAAGTACCTTTTATAGTTGTCCCTTTTTCATCTCGTTTTTTATTCCTTCACACATCCGAGACAGCAACACTGCAGTACCACGTACACCAGCCGAGATACTACGGGAGAGTCCACACAGCACCAACTCCAATAAACTAGTATTTTTTTTAGTTTTTGTTTTATGTTCCAACACTTCGGTTCCTGCTTCCTGGAGACATGTTTACGTGACTTAACTTTAAATTGTTTTACCTCTAATTACTAATCCTTTCCTGTTTCAAACTTACTAAGTTATATTTTTTGGGGTATTCCTTCTGTTCGTTTTCCTATTTTATTGTGATTTGGCTAATTTGGAGATGATTTGGGTTTTAATAAATTGTAGCCACTCCTAAGTTCAAGTTCCAGTTCAGCACAGTTCATTAAAACTATAGATATTTAACAATACATATATAGATTATAAATATAACGTACACTTATAACTAGATAAAATATACAAAGTATCGTGTTATACTGGTGGTGCGCTGCTCAGGAGTGTTCGTCCTCTTCAGTGCGTGAAATGCACGGTAGTTGGGTTGCGTGATGTTGATGTTACGTCTCTTGACGTCGCGTTGTGTAGTTTGTTGGTTTCCAAAAAAAGGTCGTCGTGTTGGTGTTGTAGCTACTGGAGCTGGTGGAGTGGGTGTGGACTCTCCCGTCGTCTCTCGTAGTGCTGCATTGTTGCTATCTCGGATGTTTGACATGAACAAACGATCGTATAAGTTTAGTCGTAACAATTGCGTGCACAACGATAGCTGGGCTATTATTATGCAGTAGTTTTATGCAATTTCTGTACGTGCAGTGCAAGTATGAAGTGGAAATAGAGTAGTTATAGAAAGTCGACACTAGTATACTTATCCGAGGCATCCCTTCTCGACGCCATTCCGGAGAGTGCTTACCCAAAAAGGGCACAGATCGAGCAGCGACGGTATCGCGTTCTGTTGTGTCGTCGGCGACGGCGGGTGTTCCTTTAACCATCGATAGTAGTGGCGCAAGTTCACCTCTGGGTCGCTCATCGTAAAAATTGTGTCCCTTTTTGCGAATTGACAAACTTGTTTTTTCCTCTTAAGGATAACATTTTCTGATGGAGAATGTAGTCACTTCAGCATGTACGTCTTCCTTCTTCACTTTTGTTGTTTGTCGCACTATGGCGTAGTTTATGATTGATTTTAATTTTTGGTAGGTTGTATTTACGCTTACTTACATATGTCATGCACAGATTTCATTTCTAATTTTTAGTTCATTGTGTCACATATACCGCTATGAACCTGTTTGCATTATCGTTAGAATTAGGTTCACCATACTATCCTACTTTACACCTACCTATCTTGCACCTATTGTACACACTTGATATTTCCTCTTCACTAATGGGACTGCTGTACTAGCTACATTTAAAGGTTTTATTATTTACCATTAATCCTACTTCAGCCTTCGAAAGCTATTCACGATCCCTTTTCTGAAAATACAAGCAATGCTTCTTTTCGAAATGATCTTTGGGGAGCATCATTTTTTACCGTTTAGTTCCATAATTCGTCACCTGTTACAATGTAAGACATAGATTTTGAATTCTTTAGAGTTTTCTCTTATCAATATTGACATCCAACAAAAATTCCTGACCTGGTTTTGTATAAACTTATCTAATGTATAAATCAAGTGCAAGGGTTGAAACCATAGTAAATTTGATTATTTCGATAAGAACCGTCAGCAAAATCTGGTGATGGTTCACTTATATTTTTAAGTCGAGGAAGATAAGAACATTTAGTTACTCTTGTACTGATAGTTATACAGTGCGGTTATTTAATATGGAACTTGGAAATATTAAATTTTGTGATAATTTTCCGAAAAAATCCCAAGATCTGTCGATTTTTATTTTTTAATGCGCACATTCTGACTCGTCGGAATCTTTTTTCTCGCCATATTTAAAAGAGCTATGACGTCATCGCAACCATATGTTTTTCATCATATTTGGATAGGGGGCGAAATTATAAAAATAACGATGTGTAAACGTATTGTACTGCAGTTGATAATTTCCAGAAAAAGTGGTATCAAAATTCAAAGATTCAAGTCTCAAAATTGCGCTATTCTTGCAACAGACTTACTATTATTACCATAAAACACATCGATGAACATTAAAAACTGAACATTTAATTCAACAAAACTACATTTAATTCAACAGAAGTAACAAAACAACATTTAATTCAGCAAAACGAACAAAATAACATTTAAAGTAGATATTCGAAGTATAGTCCACGAACTTCTTGACACAGAGCAAGTGTGTATTGGAAAGTCTGTACAACGTCCTCGGTTGTTTCTGCAGTGATTGCTCGAATTTCGGCACGTGTTCGTTGTTTTAAGTCCTCGAGAGTATGAGGACTATTCACAAACACTTTTCTTTTAAGATAACCCCATAAAAAGAAATCTAACGGGGTAAGATCTGGTGGTCGCGCAGGCCATTCAATAAAACTCCTTATTCCAGTCCATCTGTTTGGAAATATTTCGTTTAAATAATTGCGGCCCAACAAATCGTAGTGTGCAGGTGCCCCATCTTGCTGGTACCATAAAATGTCGTTTGGTATATCTGGGTCGTTAACACATCGTTATTTTTAGAATTTCACCGCCTATCCAAATATGATGAAAAAACATATGGTTGCTATTTAAACAAAGTTGCGATGACATCATAGCTCTTGTAAATATGGCGAGAAAAAGGTTTTCGATGAGTCAAAATGTGCGCATTAAAAAATAAAAATCGACGGGTCTTAGGATTTTTTCGGGAAATTACCACAGAAATTAACATTTCTAAGTTTACAAATTAAATGACCACACTGTATAGGAAATCCAAAATGGATGTAGATTTTTTGTTAATCTAAGGCAGTTTTTATTTAATAAAAAAGTGGATTTGGGCTAATTAATACATCGAACATCAATCACTGTGTTCATTACTTATAGAATTTCTTTTAATAATTATGACTCGTCGTTATCATCGTTTAGTTTTTTAACGTGCTAAAGCACTCAGAAATACTTAGGAGGTCGGATAGGAGGATATTCAATTGCCTATGGACGACTGCCTTACATTTTTTCATATCGTTAGTGATCGAAAAACAGCGTGGGTCACTTATAAGCCTAACTGCTCTTCTTTGAATACGATCAATGACGTCGAGAGCGTATTGGAGAGCACCAACCCACAGGTGAGGATTATACTCTAGATGAGGTCGAATTTGGTCCTGATATAGGAGAAAGAGTTGTCTGGAGTAAAGTACTGGTTAGATTTGTACAAGAAACATATTTTAAGAGCAGCTGATTTAGTAGCCAACGAAAGATCGACAATTCATGATTTGAAGATGCAGTCGTTCCAAACATAGCAATATGGCCTGGCAACTTAAAATGTAAGCCATTTATACTTACAACAAGAAATGATGGACCTTTTTTGGTGGAGACAAGGCAACACTGACTGTTGTTAGCTTAAATTTAACTAGATTATTACTTCTTCATTCAGGATACGCTGAATGTATTTGTTGATTGAAATTGCCATTCCAGCCTTAATGTTTTGATTTGAAATAGAAGGTGTATTACTGCTATAACTAGACTGAAATGAACGACATTGAAGTGTGGCTGCCATTAGAAAAGCAATGGATCGGATTAGTCACGGAGGAAATGTTTAACATTTATGTATAGCAGAAAAAATGTAGGCACTATAACTTTTATCATGGAAACTGGAAACCCAGTTGATGATCGTATCAGTTAACCCAAACAAGGTGAGTTTTGCAAGTAAACACTTATGCCAAACTTAGTCAAATACTATTGAGATATCTAAAGCAACTACAACTGTTTAAACAAAAGTTTTCACAATTGGTCGTTACTTAGAGGGATCGGTTTTCTCGCCTTTTTTGGAAATAGGTTGAACATCTGCTAACTTCCATGATGAAAGAGGTTCCCCAGAAGAAATAGAAATAGAATAGAGCTTAGATAGGATTAGTACTGGTTCGGGAATCATTTCTTTAAAACAATAGCCGGGATATCGTGTGGACCAATTGCCTTATTAGGATCAAACCTACTGTTCATCGATTCTAGGGGCCTGTATCAAAAATGAATTGGTTTCGTAATATATGAAGAAGAGTTGGCTAGGGGCACATCTTTTCCAGTATCATTAAAACACGAGTTTCACGTAAGTAAATTCACAAAAAGGGCGGCTTGGTCTACAGAATCCAGCTACTGCAGGTTCGTCAAAGGACATCATAGGTAGAAATGAACACGTACCAAAAGTTCCGTGTGGTATAAAATTTATTTTTCAAGTTATGGAAAGGTAGCACAGAAATTCCGTATATTACTTTATTTAGCTGACTTGAAACACCACAAGGTGCTGCCAGTGCTGTGAATAACAGAGGAACTAGGGACAGTAGATGTTATCTGTATTGGACAATAGTCGGATGGACCTAGTGAGAAAAGAACTGAAATTTATAAACAAGTAGGTTTGATTAAAGAAAAATGTCTAAGAGATGTAGAGTATGGTTAGGGTTATTAGGGATTTTTGAAGGTTCAGGAATCATGTGTGTAAGATCGCATAAAATAACAAGTGTTCCTGCACTATGACCAACAGGATTAGTAGTACTTTCAAAATTGAAGCTAAATGAACATTGACATCACTCAGAATTGAGATAACGCAAGATGAAACGGAGACAGAAAATAGGCAACTTTTAAACTAAGGTAATACAAGAGAAATCTTTAAAGTTACTGTCATGGGAAGACATATGTGCAACACTAAAATTTCACAAATTTGGGACTAGAGTGTTTGAATCAAATCACGTCGAATTTTTTATTCTTTTATTCCTCTTGCTGTCCTTGATATATGCACACACTCCTACTTTATATCGAAAGTAGGGTGAATCGTAGTTTTCGGGGAGACTTGTATTTCGGATAGAAACAAAATGCCAGGGTGTAATTGTTCAAGATGTTGGTGAACAGCATTAATATTAGACCTGATACCGCGAATGCTACAATAATGGATCAGAAAGTGAGCACTTCTGAAGACCCGGGTCGCTTGGGCCCCGCCCTCCAGTACTTCTGAACGGGCAGAATTTTACTTCCAGTATTTTTTAGCGTAGAAACCACAGCCACATATTTCTTTAATTTCGCACTTCCAATCCGATAGGAAGGCAGTGTGGGCGAATGGAAAAATCGGATGAAGGATAAAAGTGGGGTGACTGTCATCACTTATCGAACTCAAAATATCAGAAACCCAAATTTAAAGAGTCCATGGTAATTGTTAATTTTAAAACATGATATCTAGCAATAAAATGCTATATTGATATCATCATCAACAGGATTAAAAAATGACAATAACTCAAAATTATTTATGCAACATTTGACTTTTAGCCAAACTTAAAAAAGTCAATATTTATACTTTGTTAGATCACTGAATTATCAGTGATTAAATTAAATTCATTAAACTTGCTCAACATGATTTATTGACAAATTTTGTAACATAAACAAGTGAATGGATAAAAATTTCAAACTTCTGTGTTTAAGACATTATTTACGTAACCTTCGGTTATTTAAATATTTTACGCAGAAAATTATATAATCAGTTTAATTATGTGTAGCTGTTCTTGATATTATTACACAATGAAGTTGAGCTACTAAGGTATAATTAGAAATGAAATGAAAAGAAATAAAATTCTTCCTACATGTAATCCACATTGATACATAAACATCTTTTAATTACAGGTATACCACCATTGTTTGTTTGGGACACGTTACGACTTCCTATGTGCCAACTACACAGCGTTCGATCAAAAAACATTCATATGTCATTTTGTATCAGAAGTCGACTGCAATAATTCTCATAAATACTGGCATCGGTATGCATATTTGCGTTACATTTATATACAACTAATCTTGTTTTTTCTTTGCAGAAATGACGCACTTTATCAAACAGCTTCAACTACAACAGTTAAACCAACCCCCATATCTATTTCACCTGCACTTACTGCATCACCGCGAAGGCCACCTCCGGCTATGAGAAGACGCAGACCATCAAGGAGACGTCCTCAGTATGAATATTATGATGACGATTACGAAGAAGATGATAGAGACGATTACTATGAAGAACCTCCCCGTAGGCGTAGAAAGAGACCGAGACCACGTCCACGTCCTGTATACGACGATTATGATTATTATGAGGAAGATCGGTATGAACGCAGAGGAGGGTCTGGTAGACGTAATGACGATAGGAGAGAACCTGAAAGAAGAAAAGAAACACACGATAGAAGAGAATATGAAGATCGAAGACGTTACAAAGAAGATAGAAGGCGCGAATATGATGATCGTCCGCGATATGACAAAGATAGTGAGCCTGAATATCACGATAGGAAAAAAGAAGACGATCGTAAACGAAGGCCTGTAGATGATGATAAGCCCAGATACGAAAATCGACGTCCAGCAGATGAAGCGCGACATGACCGTCCTAAAAATAATCGAAAACCGTACGACGATGATTCTTATGAAGATCGGCGAAACATTGATCGTCCTCGAAATCCACCTACGCAAGAAAATATTCAACCTTTAGTCAAACCAAACGGTAGTAGTTCCATTTACAATCAGCCACGCATGGCGCCACGAATTCGTCCCCCAGTTCCGAAAAATGAACAAAGCAAATTTGCGTATAAACCTACCACGGAAATTGTACCTTCAAAAAAACCTCCAAAAGAAGATAAGTACGATGATTATGATTATGAGATACCACCACAACGATCAAGCCCAAGACCAAAACCTGAGCCTGAGCCTAGACCGGAGCGTAAAACAGCAAAAACAAGTTCGGAACGTGATACACGCCGCGGTTATGACTCACGGTTTAGGCTAGCAGTGTCAAAAAAACCTACTTATGATTTTGATGATTACGAAGATGACAAAAATAAATCAGCACGGCCACAAAAGCCTTCTCGAGATAAGGTAAATACTACAAACCGACCAATTAGTGAAACCTACGATGAACTTGAACAAGATGAACCGTCGGGAAATAACGAACCACTTAATTCAAAAGAACAGAAACACAAAAATGACGCGATATCTAGCACAAAAGAACCACCACGCGATTATCATGAAACTGTTCGCGTAGTCAAACGACCATTTCTACCAAGTAGAGGCGGAAATCCGTATTCAACGCGTGGATTACAACCAGTAGGCGCTAAAGCTCTGGATATAACACAGCATGATTTAGAAACATATACCGAACACAAAGAAGAAAAGCAATCACAGAAACTATCTGATGTACACAACACCAGTCGCTTTCCAGAATCCAACCAGTCTGAATCAAAAGAAACCAAATTCAAATCCTCAGAAGCACAAGAGGAAGACGAATCGATAATTTCGTTAGAAGAAAAAGAAGAATTTAAACCATCTCCTATTTTGGTCAAAGTCGTGAATCGTTTGAAATATGCAGGCACAGAAAGTGACGGTAAAGAAGAGCCAATATTAAATCGTCCTCAATCCTCAAGTCGTCAAAATTTTAAACCAAAAGAAAATAATACTCCACGAGAAAATCCGCTGGATATTAATGAAAATGAATATGACGTAACGCTTAATGATGCTTTAAATCCAACAATACCAAATTTACCAATACGTAGCTTTCCGACAGGTTTTAGCCCTCAAAGTGATTACACGTACGAAAATTTCAACAGACCAAGATTTGATAGCTACAATCGCGCCTCGGAAAGTCGATTTCAAGCAAGAGCGCCTAGTCAAAAAATTGAAACAATTGCACATCCATACATTAACACACAGAGGAAATACATAGCAATACCAGACTCAGTTTATCAAAACTACAGATCTAATCCACATATTACACAAGCGCAAACGCATGGATTTTATTCGGTGTACTGAGTGCTTTAGGGGAGGACTGATGTGTGCTAAAATTGATCGTGAGACTAACTGCAATCTTTTATTTCGTGTGATAGCAAATACGTATGTGCTACTGATACAACGGAAAAGCAAAAAAACGATAAGGGTTTTTTAAATATTGGTTTCTTAGTAAGTTATGTAATTTATTTGTTAATAAGGTGCAATTTTATTTTGCTCCTAACGCTATCTTAAAGTATTGATGCTATTTTTCTATTAGTATATTTTTTTAGTTTGTTAAATTGTTAGATTTTTTAAAAGTTTTTTGCCTTTATGGTTGTATTGCTGCGCAAACGTGTCTAAGTGAATTTGTATAAAAAGTCGAATATTTTTAGGAATAAATAAATACAAAAATTGTTTTAGTTATTAGAGTTTTATACTTGAACGAATTAATAAAGCAATTTATAGGGGTTAAGCTCAAAATTATAGGATGTTTCCCACGTTACTCCTGAATCACTTTTTATATTTTTTTTATTTTATAAGTAAGTAATACAATAACAGAAAATAGATATGCCAATTAAGTGACATGTAAACATTGCAAACAATCATTTGAATCTCATTTACTGGTTCCGTAGCCTTTGCAAAGAGAAGTTTTATATATGTGTTGGAATTACTCTGAATGAAATACGTGTTTTAACGCTAATACGGGCTACGATTGGACCTGTGTCAATTGTAGAGCTATTGCCAACGATTTAAAAGATTTAAAGGGTAGATCATCAGCTTGCAACAGGACATTGAAGGATTAAGAACCGAAAATTCTCAACTAAGCAAAGACCGGAGTTTAATTTAATTTCGAAGAGGTATATGCATTATGTGAACGTCAAAAACGCAAAAATAATATTCATGTTGAATGTTTCCGAACACGACTAACCGAAATCACCGGAGGAATGTATTTAATCAGATGAAGCAGTACCTATGTGAATTATTCGTTGCATTGCTCGTGAGCTACCCCTGAATAACATTACGTTGTTAGGCTGTTTCGTTATCCCAATAGCTTCTCGAATCTTCCTTATATACGAATTACTATGCTTAGCCAAAATTATTGCGTTTTCAAATTTTATATTGTGTAGTGTTTAAGACATGTTCAGCAATTGGTGATTTATTAGGATAAAGTCTTTTGTGTTCTCTTAACCTGGTGTTAATGCTTCTTCCAGTTTCACCAATGTAGACTTTACAATAAGAGCATGGTACTTCGTAAACACCACATGTATATAATGGTATTTAGTATTTGGGAGGATTCGTTTGTCACGATTAAAATGACTTTTTAACTTGTTTGTTGAAACTATTATTTATGAAGACCTTTTCAAGGTGGTTTAATTCATGTTTTGGTTTATCTGTGTGACGAATCTTTGAAGCACAGTTGTACAAAGTCCGTATCGTACTAGGTTTTTGTGCTATATGATGATATGACGAAGCGTTAATATAATAATCTGTATGAGTTGGCTTACTATATACGAATGTGTTAGGCTTCCGTCTGGTTTTTTTCAATTAGAACATCAAGGAATAGAAGACAATCTTCTTCTTCTCTTTCTATAATAAATTTAGTGTTTTTTAGGTGCATTATTTAGACCATGTACCTGGAAATTTTCCATAAAATACTTTTCAATCGATGATAAAATTGAAGATCACATAACCACTCCATCTAGCTGTTGATAATACTCGCCATTAAATAAGAATAACGATGTAGTTAGACAATGTTTAAACTATTAACTTTGTTTATGTGATCAGTTTTATCCATTAAAACAGTAGGTCGTCTTTTATCTGCTGGTAAAGTTATTATGCCTTTGTTGTTATGTAATTCTTTTAAGGCTTGATAATCAGCATAAGATAAATTCTTTTTTGGAGGTTGGGCTCTACGTAGTATTCTTGTAGTTTGAAATCTGATAAGTACTGCTTCAGGAGCTGGAAGATGGCTGATAAATAAATAAATAATTTCATTCCATTTTTTACAAGATAAAGCTTTATTGGACATGTCAAATAATGAACGTTTCAATTCTTACATCAAACGCTTCGAGAAATTGAAAAGAAAGAAGATAAACCAACTTGACCACTTAACCTTAAAACGATGAAGGTCTAACAACTTAATACCTAATTTCATTAAAATCAAACATTATTACCAAACTACTGGATCAATGACTAAAGGAAGTCATCCAAGCTTCAAGAACCTCTTATATAGGCGATAAGGAATACATAAGAATCAAACGGAAACTAGTCAAGATACGTAAATTAGGTTCTCTTAATAATAAACAAACAACACAACATTATAGGTACACCTTACGCAGACCTTACAAATCGTATATCTGACAATAGTGTAGTTAATCTTAGTTGTAATTGATCCTATACTGCTCGCTCTGTTTTGTCTAAAGGGTTGGATTTTGCTGTGGGTATTAGACATCTCATCCTAGCTCCTGAAGCAGCAGAAATCAGATTAAAAACTACAAGAATATTACGTAGAGCGCAACCTCCAAAAAAAATTTAACGTATGCTGATTATCAAGTTAAAAGACATCATAATTTTACCAGCAGATAAAGGACGATCTACTGTCTTGATGGATAACACTGATTACATAAACAAACATAATAGTCTACTATACAATTCTGCTTACACTAAACCATCAAACAATCGTACTAACCAGTTCAAATTATTAACTAACTTAAAGGAATCAAACTTACCGGCTGAAATAATTAAGTGCCATAAATTCAACAACGTCTAAATACCTAAATACTCTACTTCGACTTTTCCCTTGGTCTCTTGGGATTCAACAGCAATTTTATAGCACTTTTTTGCTTTCATATCTTACCAAACTCTACCAGTATATTTATTTTAATGAATTTTGCTCGTAAATGTATGAATGGATCGCATTTGGGCCCATTGTTGTTCCTAATCTATGTTAATGACCTATGCGACCTGCTGAAATGCAAAAAAATTAATGTTTGCGGATGACTTACAGTTGTACACCTCTATATCCAAATAAGGCGACAGTATGGGACTACTGGAACAGCTTACTGCTCTTCACAAATAGCACGTGGAATAACATCAATTTAAATGTAGCAAAGTGTCGTCATTTACAAGAAAAGTCTTCTAAGTACAAGATTAGTGATGAAGTTTAGCAACGAGTTACGGTAGTTAAATATCTTGGAGTTTATTTTGATTCGCAACTCACTTTCAATTACCACGTAACTATAGACCTATGGACAAGAATTTAAACATTGCTTCACTCTCTACTGTTTATCGCGCGTTTCTTCTTTTCATCCTTGGTGTGGTTTCCCATGTACGTACTTGCATTACATTTCCATTATTGACAAACTTAAATAATCTGTTTTAAATATCTGCCGTTTTAGATTGATGGTGAATACCCACCAAAAGGGTGTGACTATGCAGCGCTCTTGCTAAGATTTGGGGTTACTTAGCTAGAAAACCGTCGCAATCAGGCAGCAGTTATGTTTCTACACCGGGTGGTGAATGGTCGGATGCACCACAGGAATAGTGAATGTAATGTGTCACAACCACAACAAAATATCTTTATACAGCGATCTGTTTAATTGTAATATTAGTGAAATCATAGGTTCAATTCGTGCTCTCATTTACGGTAATCGTGAAATCTGACTGTGCAGTTCTTTTAGTGTTTAAGAAATAGTAGGCAACAGGGAGGAAGGAGAGACGCGACAACGTTGCATATCTAATGTAAGAATGAACCTTATTTTTGTTGTGCAAAATGTTCAAAATATAATGTTTAAAATGGAATAATAGTACTTTAATTTAACACTTTCACATATGTATTTTTTGTTTTTACATTATTTATCTTGTGGTACTGCTTTATATTGTCATTACATTTTTATTAAGCTAAACGCCAAATACGAAGACATCAAGTTGCGCGAATAAAATCACGTGACCGTATACTATTCAACCGGAAAACATTAGTTTTTTTAAGAAAAGTAAAAGTTACGTTTTGTACATTTTTTAGTTAATAACCTCTTAATTATGATGTTTACATTTTATAATTAGGACAATTTAAACAAAAAGAACCATTTATTTAATTGTGAAAAGTGAAATATAGGGTTATGTTACTTGTTCATAAATTTACTCGGAAATGTAATTCGCATTTTAATTATTAACCACAGCTCTAAGGGTGAATAATTCGTGTCTAAACAGTTTTATAGTGCGATGGTTATAAATAGGTGTAATAGAGTTTTATCGAATTCAAATATTAGATAGTATGCAAATTCAAATAACGTTGAAGAAGTTATATAATTTGTTATGAGGAAAATATAGTATACGAATATAAACAGATGGTTTTAATACAACAAAACAGGTTTTATGGGGTTTGCACAATGATGTATTCATAAAAGCATTGAGCTATGGCAGTAGCATGTTAAAAAGGTCAACACGGTACATATTTGTGTGTTATGGATAAATAAGAAATTTTACATTTAAATCAATATAATTAAGCAACTAAACACATTACAGATATTGATTACATAAAGTACAATAATCTTAATGTGTAGAACATGTATAATAATTGGTACAATGCATAAAAACTCTGCGAATTATAAAATGGGTTATGGTACGAAGACGTTATGTTGGTAGATCATAGACTAAGTGTTTAAAAAGTGCTTAAGAAGTTAAAGTGCCTTAGAAACATATTTAAGAACATGAACAATCCATGTGCAATGTGAAATTAACAATATAAATGCAATAAAATATTACACAATTACTCTACACTTATTTCTTCGTTATCATAATCTGATATAAAATCAGATTCACCCGACCTACTATAACCTTAACTTAAGCCAAAGAAAAACAACAATTATTAAAAGGCGTCAAATTGTAACATTAATAGCGGCTCCAAGTGTATAAACACTAAAACTGGGCCAACTTATAACATTAAATAAAAAAGCGATGATGTAATATACCATTCGTAATTGATCAAATAATTTAATTAATATAAAAAATTACCTTTTAATAATCGCTACTGCCGTCGGCTCATCGGTAGATAAATATAAGGGTGGATTCTAATAAATAGTTTAATTAACCTACCTGAAATGCTAGTTGCTTCTTTTCTGCTTGATTATTTTCACTTAATTCCAAAAATGTTATCAAAAAAATTATGAAAAAAATAATAAATTCTCGAGCGCCATGTTGTCTTTCTTTTTTTTTATATATCTATCTAGGAACAACAAAACCTAGTTATTGAATATTACAAACAATTAACACAAATGAAAATAAAATAACAAGTTATACATAAGTTTATTTAATATATGTTTAAAAACGAAAAAAAAAAAATTCAGAGAAACTAAATTATAAAAAAAACTTTACCTTTTAACGGTTCTGTACATACACTGTGACAAATACTATGAAGCAGAATGGTTCATATGGTGAGGTCAATGTCTTGCTTAGTTATCCTTAAAATATGGAATTTCCTTGAAGTTTAATTCGCCAAATTTATTTGTAAAAGAATGTAGAACTTGCGTTGTAACGGTAACTCAAGTAAAACTTGCCATTTCAAATAATAGTACAGTTAAGTATTGACTTATACGTGCCATTAGAGATTATTAAGTATACAAATTAAGTGATTAAAAAGGTGCGTACTTAAAAAATAAGTACGTAAAAAAAGTACTTAATAAAAAAATAAAAGTGCATACTTGAAAAGTAAGTACTTAAAAAGTGAGTACTTAAAAAGTGACTAAAAAAAGCAAAGGCTTTAGCTTTAAATATAATGAGAAAAAAATAACTTACCACCAAAATTCTGATGGCACCAAAATATAAAAAATTAAGTAAAAATCATGCTTATTGCTGTTAACATTCAGCATTAAGTGAATTACAAGCTTTCAGAATAACTGAAGTGTATTTCCCCTAAAAATCTACACGCTTGCGCGAATACAAAAATATAAATCCAATTTTTTAAGAAAGGGAACTAAAACTATTTATGTAATATTACACCCAAAAGATTTGTTCTAGGAAATGCCAATTAAATTGCCATTTTCAATTCTACATATTAATAATTAAAAACTTTTCTAATATTATGCCAAATAGATGAACGATTCTTAAATTAATGTACTTTTTAATACAACCACAAAAAAAAGGTTGTTACACTACGTATAAGCAATTCCTCACAAACGACATCCATAATATGATTTTTATTAATGTATTCCTCTTCAATTTCTTTAACATGACGGCACACTTCTTGCCAGTGGATCTCCAAATCCATTGAATACTTTTTACGAGTTAGTTTTTCAACATCGGCTAATTTAAAAGTTGTGTTTCTCGATGCCACCCAAGCTTTTACAATGACCCATATTTTTTCTATTGGATTTAGCTCCGGGTGGTATGGAGGTAGTCGACATACAGAGTGACCATGTTTCGCAAATATAGCATCAATTGAATGTTCCGTGTAGCTCGGTTTATTACATTTTATTAAATCATACAGCTCCACTTTTGTTTGGGATTTATAATAAACGATCCCTCGTTCTTGTAACCAAGTTATCATTTCCATTTTTTTACTGCTAAAAGTTGGATGTTTAACTGCTAACGTGTTGTGATAACTTGCATTATCCATAACAATAACTGATTTTTCGAGCAAATTCGGTAATAACTGGTGCTCAATCCATCCTTTATGATTAATAAAGTTCATATCGTCGTGATAATCACCTGTTTTTGAGCCCGATTTAAAAACTAAGAGGGCATTATTGATAAATCCCATTTCACCACCAGCATGTACTATCATAAGACGTTGACCTTTACCAATTGGATATTTTAAAGCTTCGTTGGAATCATCTACCCAGGAATGTGGCGTTTTATGCGATGCACGTATGTATGTTTCATCTGTATACACACGATCGTATATCGTATCGTTCCATTAAACATCTACGATTGTCAACGATTTTCGTCCATTTAAAACCTATTTTATTTAATAATCTTCTTAAAGACGTTTCCTTCCCAGAGAAACCAATGGATTCGTCATCTTTAATAATATTATAGATAGCATTGACGGTTGGTCGCCGTTTCTCCGTGACATGAAGATTGTGTACAATGCGTCAAATGACTTGTTCCCCACAATTAACGACAGATGATCTTGGTGCGGTTTTCATTCTTTTATTAGAAGTCTTGAACGATTCTATTTCACCACGTTGAATTACACTCCCTTCTCTAATAATCCTAACGACGGTACTTTTAGATACTCCAGTTGCTTTCACAACGATATCAAGAACATTAACTATAAAGAAATGTAATCGTGAAACAACTGACAGATGTTAATCGGACAATAATGACATACCTTCATTCATATTTTTATGAAACTGGTAAACATTCCAAATAATTTCGCAGGAATATTGCGATAAGACACGCCGCTTCTTTGCTGGAATGTTTGATGCACTCGCATCACCCATTATAAACAACGAACTAAGTCAATATATTATATTAATGCATATTACTGTGGATTACAAATACAACTTACTTGTAAAGAAAGGGTGCTGAAACGGAAGGAGTTTTGAAAAAAACTGTTTACAATTGATAAAAACGTGCACGAAAAATGAGGTTAGAAAACAATAAACAACACTACATTTTGTGGACGGAACATAATATCTACTTCTCACTCATATCATTATTCCATTTCTTTTTAATGCAATATTCGGTTTCTGCGCAGGTTTTCTATTTGGCGTTTGCTCTATCTTTCTACATTTTATATTTATATCTATTTATCATGACATCTCATTAGAATACTACCTATAATTAGAATTTTGATTTCTCTTTTTTGCTCTATAAATGGTGTTTACTGTTGGGCAATATACGCTATTATTATTATTAGAAAATAAAAGGTTCCATAATCAGTGTTTCAAATCAAATTTAAGATTTTCTAACCTACTAGTTTAAAGATTATTAAATTATTGTTATTTATTATTAAGTTGATCTTTTGCATTTAAGAGGCAAACAGATGGGTTGCATAAATAATTGTTAATGAGGAATATAGCAGCTAACGTTTGGAAAATTAATGCAATATTTACGGCAGTATTCTTTCTCTTTGTAGTCATATTCAACCCACCAAGCGTTCTTTGTTCTATGTTAGAACTCATCTAATTTCTTAAGCTGTGCATTACACAGACCCAATAAAGCTTCCTTCTCTCAAGATTTGTAACTTATTCAAACATCGTTAGAACACCGCATACTTATATAACCGTAAGGACCATCTAGGTCGTGAGTTTTAGTTACGTTAAATAGCTAATATTTTTGGACGCCTACGTGTTAAATCGGGTAAAAGTACGCTAACAAAAGGAGATACACTAGTAACAAAATAGGAAAAAAATACGTGAACCTGACTTTTGCATTAAATTTAACCAAATTTAATCAAATTATGATGTAAGTGTTTTATTTGAAATTGAATAAGGCATTCACAAATAGAAACTTGACGTACCAATTAAAGATCTAGTCAAATCTAACAAAGAAATAGTTTTGTTAATAATTGTAAGTGTTATTTTACAGAAAAAACACAATGCAGTACGTTAATTATAATTTTTAATTTTAATTTCAACTACCTATGCTAAATTATAATGCTGTGGTAAACTAACATAAAATTGATGAAGCATTTATTTCAAGGTATTGGAAAAAAACAGCAAAAAACCGAGACATAGCAAAAGCTAAAATTAAAATTGAAACACCGTTTTTTAAATAAAGGATGCCGAAAACGGAAACCTTCACATTGTAGACGACCATAATAATGAGCTTGTCTTAACAATATTTCCATATTATTAAATTGAATGTTATGATTTAGGTTATTTAAAGCATTACCAGCTACCGTAAAAAACTTCTCTGGTTTGTCTAATCTACAATATCTCGTATGTTCTTTATGTCTTGTGTTAAATCTAAGTTTTCTGGTTCCACATGAACCAGATAACTTATCCACTCCAGAAGATGATAATGGGTTTGAAACATTTGTAGGTGACCTTAAATTTTCTTCAATTTTTCTTGTAGGTTCAAAAACTGTCATAATGCCATGATTATTATTTTTCTCAATCCTATCTATAACATTAGTTATAAAAGGAAGAAAAGCAGTACCAACATTAAGCACTGGCCTTTCGTTATGGTTATGTCTAGCAGGTGTAATAACATTATTAATATCATTAAGTGAATAGCAATTAGCTTATAAGGCTTTTGTGAAGTATTTATATTCTTCTTTCAAAAATTCAAAATTACAAATTCGTTTTACCCGATGTACTAAAGATTTAGATACACCAATGTTTGACCTGGATAATGGTTTGATCATTTATGAAGGTATCTGTGTCGGATTACTGGATGCTAGGATGTACACCATTTGTAAAAATTTAAAATACATGTAATGCTCCTTCTCGATGCCTCAAATAACAAGTGTGTATCCACGTATCTATACCAAATTAAAGGTTTTTTAAGTGCATTTTGTAACGCTAATGTTTAAAATTGTCCCATATAGAAATTAGCTCTAATAGAGCTAAGAGGGCTGTTTTTGCATTAGCATTATCTGATTGTAATATTATATTTTCATTAAGTTCAAGGTCAAATAAAGCACGGTGCTGACGAAAGGTTAAGTTGCTCTTTAGAGGTTTTGCTTTACGTAATATGCTAACGGTTCCACATATAACTTCATTCGCAGCATCAAAGACAACGATTTAATAGAATCCTCAACATTCGAAATTACATCTTCAAAAGGTATTGGTCTTGGTGTTATCGGAAAATTTCCGCTTCAATAGCAACATATGGAATAATATGATCAGAAAGGTTTATAACTGTTTTGGTTTGTGATTATGTAATATTTCGTTAAGAAATTGTGGTCTAGATAGTTAAGCATTTTCGGCACTTTTGTGGGGTATTTCCCTTATTTTTAAAGATAGAGGGTTGCGGTTTTCGCGAAAGTGTGGTCCTTTTTTTTGTAAAATTAAAGATCGCGCCAGCAGAACCTTCATAGCCCTTTTGGTTTCCGAGATACAGAGTAGAATTGAAAAGTATCGCCTTTGAGAAACCCCTTGTATCTTAGTTCTTTAAACCTATCGAAGAAATTAAGATGTATTCCTATAGAATTGTTTCCATAGAATCGATTTACATAATAAGTTTTTTTTCTAACCCCTTCCGTTTTTCAGTTTTGAAGTAAACATGTGTTTTTTTAATGGAACACAATGTGTATTATTTTTTATATTTATTAAGCATGTGAGATTTCCAAAAATATAATTGTATACAACTGTTTTCAAAAACAAGCTCAGAATTTAGGATTTTCTGAAATTTTCTTTTGTGTCCAATTAGTAGGTAGTAGGCAATGGCTAATTTGTTTGGAACAAAAAGTCAAAATCTCAGAAACTTTGCGGTTTTGTCAGTTTTTGATTATTAGCAAAATATTTTTGTTGTTTTGGTGTTTTTATTTTACTATATTCTATATTTAATTTATTGTTTTATAATATTGGTGGTGTACGAAAATAATGAACAGTATATGTTGATTTATTTTATACAATCTATTGAAAATCCTAGAAAAGCTTCAAAATTACATTTACAAAGGTAACCTGTTTTGAGCGCTATGGTTAGAATAATATCTTTGGAGTTCTTTTTGTTCATATTAGATATCTAGATATCCAGAAAGACGGTAACTTTTTCCAGAAGTTTAGTAGAACACGGATCATTTAACAAGCCCCGTCCTAAGGCATACACTAAACAAGATAGAGCGAGAGAAGAAATAAACGTATTGGGTTATGCAGAAGCCACGCTTTCATCTTCTTCCAAGAAGGTAGCGGAAGCAACTGGTGTATTCAAGTTTGATGTTCAAATAGTTTTGGGAAAAATTTAAGTATCACTCCTAGTAGTAAGGCTATGTTCATCCTGGCGCAGGATGTGACGTCACACCAATAAGCGACATGAGCGAGAACTTAAGCCCCGCCCCCTCCGGAAGTGCGGTTGGAGGACCAATGGGAGAAGAGGGCGTGGCTCCTCTTACTGGAAGAAGCAATGACGTCAAGCCAATGGGATGCGAGGATGGGTCCCGCCCTTTGTTGAGTTCGGGAAGGGGGCTGGCCCAGTAACTGTCCAATGATACGTGGCCGCCATGTTGGAATTGTTCAACAGCCTTTGGAGTCTTCGGCTTGGACGTCTTCAGCGGCTTCCGGTAGGAGGTGTCTCTTCGTCGGCTTCTGAGGGCTTCTTTAGAGGTCTTCAGCGGCTTCTGGTGGGTTGGAGGACCGATGGGAAAAGTGGGCGTGGCTCCTCTTACTGGAAGAAGCAATAACGTCAAGCCAATGGGATGCGAGGATGGGTCCCGCCCTTTGTTGAGTTCCGGAAGGGGGCTGGCCCAGTAACTGTCCAATGATACGTGGCCGCCATGTTGGAATTGTTCATCAGCCTCTAAAGTCTTCGGCTTGGACGTTTTCAGCGGCTTCCGGTAGGAGGTCTCTTTAGAGGTCTTCAGCGGCTTCTGGTGAGTTGGTTTCCGGCGCCGCGTTGTTGAGATGTCACAATCTGCGGGGCCTTGCAGATATCTTGTTTGTTGCTGTTGAAGAGGAACTTCTGGTAGCAGGATAAAGCCTGAAAGATTTGCTTGCACCGGGATTCGAACTCGAGTAAGTCAAGTTATGGATATATGCATATCCATATAACCAACTGAGCTATCACGGTTTTAGATATGAAACGTAAAAAGAGTGATATAAGTGTAAATATTTAAGCTGACATCACAATGAATAAGGAGCAATCCACATCCGACACGCATGACACCATATGTAATTACAATTAAAATACTAGTTACAGTGTGTTGAAGTAATAATAAAATAATGTTGATAAATAAGGAATTACTACATTTGATAATAAACATGTAATTACATTATTGACTTAATTCTAAAACAAAGTACAGCAATTAGCTAAATCTAGGAATTATCATATGCTTTAATTAATATAATAGCATGAATTTAATAATAAATATAAACTATAAAGAAGCAAAGTTTATCATTTAATAGCATCCTATAAATGCTCCAGTTATGGTTGAATATAATGTTATTGATAAATTAGAAAAAAGACTTTGATGGTATGCATTTGTAAATAAAAAATTATATTTAAAGTTCGCAATATGATTATAAATGCGAATTTATGCATTCCGATATTGAAAAATATTACAATGAGGTTATCAGCTGTACAAACCACGAATGCATCCGGTCTTAAAAATTTCTTATCAATACTAATGGAATCTAAGAAAGTAATATACAATCGTTTGTTAAAATTGAATAAATATGTAACTAATGCATTTAGCAATAAATAAATAGAAAATGTTGTTGATAAATATGTAATACTAATAAAGTAATAAATTAGAAAAAGACCTTGATGTTATGCATTTGTAAATAATAAAAATTACATTGAAAGATTGCAATATAAAAATATTTAAGCCGCTGTCTCAATCAATGAATGAGTAGCTTTCCATTTCCGTTAAAACTATAGACGGTGTTAGAAATTATTATTATTATTAATTACATTTTTACTATTAAAATACAGATTTTATTATTGTTTTTTAAAGTAATAAAATACCTGAAAATACTAATGTTATTGATAAATTAGAAAAAAGACATTAATGTTATGCATTTGGAAATAAATCATGTACAAAAATTATATTGAAAGTTTGCAATATGAAATAGAAAATAATATTGTTGGTTAATGGCATACTAATAAAGTAATAAATTAAAAAAAGACCTTGATGTTATGGATTAAAACTATTTGCATTTGTAAGTAAGACCATATATAAAAAATTATAATGAAAGTTTCGTAATTAATGCATTTAGTAATAAATAGAAAATAATGTTGTTGATAAATATGTGATACTAATAAAGTATTTTCAAATAAACATTAAATTTCAATATAAAGTTTATCTAGCAATAACATACTGAGTAATTTATATTAATCATAAGTATTTAAGCGGACGTCACGATGAATTAAGAGTAGCTTTTCAATTATTGTTGATGACAGAGTGAGGCCGCATTCGGAGTAACAAGTAAAGCAATTTACGCGCCTCGAATAATATGATTATTCACTTAAAGCGATGCTTGAAGTATAATGAATGTACTACATAAATGTATATAATGACATTTTATAATTAAAATATAGATTCCATTTTTGTTTTAAAGTAATAAAAATAGAAAAGGAAATTTGCATTTTCAAATAAATTCTGAAATAATTAATACAAGAAGCAATACATTTACTGATAAATATTTAATACACGTTCATTAAATATGTTAAGGCTAATTACAACAATCAGTTAAATCTAGAAATCGTTATCATATGATGCTAAAATAGTTAATACCAAAACATTATATAATTGCTCAGTGTTTTGAAGTAATAAAAATAGGATTTGCATTTTCAAATAAAACATCCTGAGTGATTTGCATAAATATTTAAGCCGATGTCAGAATGAATGAATTAGGGGTATCTTTTCAATTTTGGTTGACGTTAGAAACAGAACGTATTCGATAAGTTGAAATTGAAACAACATCCGGTGCCCATTATAAATATAATCGTTTGTTAAAATTGAATAATGAATTATTTAAAATACTTCCAATTTACAAATTTAAATGTATAATTATACATTTATTATCGAATAATTATTTATTTTAACTTTCACTATACAACTTTATCCAGCTCCATAAGTTTTGTTAAAACATCATATAATTGCTCTAATAAATCTTTGTTCGCACAATGAATATTAAACATGGAAAGACCAACTATCCTTGATTGCATCACTTGGTCAGTAAACTCGTTATATTCGTAAAAATGGTTTCTATCGTTAAAAAATAGATTTCCGTTAATATATCTGAATATCGTTGTTAATTTCGATGGTAAATTTGGAAAGACATCCGTATGCAGTAACTGGCCTCTTGGTCGTTGAAGACATTCATTATGTTTTGTTTGTCCCGTGAAGGATTATCGTACGCCCACTTAAGTGTTTACGGCGGAATAAACATGACTGCTAGCAGGGATGTAAGATAAGCTGTATATCCGAGGCCATCCAGATATCAATTGTAAACTAGGAAATTGTACCTGGTAAATATATCCACTGCTAAAGAAGACGATATAGTGTTAGGCTTCAAAGCGCTTAAAAGTACTTGGCAGGAAGGGCAACCATTAGAGCAAGTTCTTAGCGGGCTCGATATATGTACTATTTAAAGCAGATATCCAAACACAATTCTCGTAGAACATATACAATTGCTTGTTTAGAATCAAATAGTGTTTAATATCGATATTGCGTAAGTCTGGATCAGGTAAAGCAGGCGTCTTAGCATAGGTAGCAGTAATTACGGCTAAAGTAGATGTAGTAGCGGATAGGGGGGTATAATGATTGGATCCCTCTGATATCATCCGACGCTAAATCACGAAAATGTTTCACATCAATCATGTGAATGATGTAAGCCTAAAGCATGACCAATCCCATGTAGTAATTCAGTAAAGTAGCTAATTTGATCCTCCGGGGGAACGTGCGAGTCTCCAAGATACCATCGCTCATCCCAGTCCATGCGTATTTCAGTTATACTTTGATCCTTCTTCGGGAAGTCGGAATGCCCCAGAACATTGCCAGGTCCATCAAACAGATGTTTACAGCGATTACCTCCGGCTACTCTAGAATGATTATATCGTTGAAACGATATTAATATATCGTAACTGTTAGAACTGTATTTAAATTTTAAATTTGAATATTTTTCCCAAACTTTAAAAGCATTTGTAGTTAATTTTATTACACGCATGTCTGTACTCTCTAGACGATAACTTAGAACAGGCTTTCTCCAATGATATGAATGTGTTGCGTATGTATTGATAGCATCTTGGTTGGCACATTTAGGGGTGGTTAATAATGTTACGGTTTCATCATTTAGGGTACCATCAGCAGGCAGTCGATATATTCTTGAAAGAATTTCAATGTACTTCTAATGATTAAGCGATGATTATCTATCGACGCGCCCGCAGCTTCACTTATGTAGCCATATGCACAGAAATAAGTTTCAACCATCTCCAAATTGCTTTCGTCATAACTACTAGTACGCATGTGCTGCATAGCTTTCCATCAACCCTCCAAAATCTATTTCCAAATTTTATGTTTTACCTCCATAACAATTACAGAAACCTAAATCTACTTATAAAAAATATACCACTAGGTGGAGACGTGATCAACCTCTTATCTAAGTTTAAAAATATACCACTAGGTGCAGTCATGATCGACCACTATTGAAATACATAAACAATCTGGGTTAATCCTAAAGCTATTTATTTCTGTTATTATTACACATGTTTGAAAATATGTACACATGCTTTCGTCATAAGGTTCTGTACCTAGTTACGAACAATTTAAGAGTCTGCTGATATTTGTAATTAACTGCACTTGTTAAAACGAAAGTATTCATAACGTAGTTATTAAGTTGAAATTGGGAGTAGAGGCATCTTCAGCCTTTGCCTCCGTGAATTACATTATTATCATTAATAAAATACTGTTTTACATAATATGCGTTTTAATGTTCACACCTGTTGTTTGTGGGAAAATCTACATACTAGAACCTAGCATCTAAAAGGTGGGCGTCTGGAATAGGAAGGCAATAATAGATATGATGCAAACCTTCCTTATTAGAACCTTTTTCAAATTTCGAGTTTTCCCGCTATAACAATTGCAGGAACCTAAATCTACTTAATATACCACTAGATGGGATCAACCTCTAATCTACTTTTAAAAATGTACCACTAGATGTAGTCTCTATTAAAATACTGATTTACATAATATACGTTTATTTTTACATATATTTTACAAGCATGGTCTGAAAGCTACATCTTTTATAAATTTTTGAGGAAGATGTGTGCAATTTCAGTTAAAGATGAATAATCTTTTATATTATAACTATGACCTATTAATGCTGAAAACAATTTACGATTTTGACAGAAACATTTTCCTCTAGATAACATACTTTCTTGATCGCTCATACCTTCATTATACAGATTGGTTGCTACTTCATTTACAAAATCTTCATAAATCGAATAATTACGATATTCATTAATATAATTCAGCTTCTGATTTGTCACCTTCACAGCCTAAAAGAATAGGTTGATTGCCTGCTCTGATAATAATACTTCATTGTTTCCTCTGCTTATTCAGATTCGCTTTTCTTCGTCAATAATAAACAACAATTCAATTTTTATACCATAACCTATATAGATAGCTTTTTCGGCTTCGGCGGATTTTAGAGTTTGACGTATTAAATGCTCAGTTTTAATGTTCGAGATTTCGCGCCATTCCTCTATATCAAAGTGCAGCGATGTAAAGTCGCTCTTAACAATCGCGATGACAAGAGGTATTTGCTGCCTAATGGTATCGATACACTGCCTTGGGGACATTGCAACCTCCCCGCTACTATGGATTTAGGTTAAGAAATCAGCTATTGTTATTACGTTTTAGGTTAAAAAGTTATTTATTACTATTATTAGCTATTATCATCATCATCATTATTTATTATTATGTTATAGATTAAGAAATTTATTATTATATCAGACGTTATCTATCATGTACGAAAATATACATATGTTATATAACAAATTATTTATTGTTCGAAAATATATGCATGTTATACAAAATATGTTTTATTAATCCATGAATCATGTGTCTTATCGATACCGAGCCATCAAACATATAGCTGATTCCCCTTACGCCGTAACACATTCTCAATGAGAAATATATCCGGATGATCAGCATTTTTCAACGTTCTTATAATCCTTTCAACAAATGCTACCTTTTTTACACTATACGTTGAGTAATGATGTATAGCATAACTATTCACCAACCCTTCAAAATGTTTATTATAGAATTCACGTCCCTGATCATCGCTCGACAAACTTCCTCGGCATTCTTCGACTTTAGAGGGCGTGTCCATAGATATTTAGAATAGCAGTCTATCACTTATGATTGCGGTTCTCTTTAGTATACGGAATAAATTCGGGTAAATCCGTCTGCCAGAGATCATCCCGATGCTTGACGATGGTGCGTTTCCTCACGAAATTCTTCCACGCAGGTTTATGCAATTCTTCAACAACCGCCAACTTTAAAGACATTACTACTAGTGTAACTTATTCTCAATGTTATAAACATTCCTGCTGAGGATTATCATCATATATACGATTAATTTTCTTAAGTTTACTATCGCGCTTAGACAATAATTTTGCAATCAATAAATTGATATCACTCTTTATTTTAAGCTCTAAAACTTCTTTACATATATCAACATATTTTTTGGTGGTTACATCCGCATCTAGCATTGGATCGATAACGTTGCAGACGCTTCTACCTTGGACATAGTAATTACCATCTTCGGTCAATATTTAAATTTGTGTCATCTACGTATCTCCTAGTTGCAATATCATCATCTAGGTTGGGTTCAGAGACATTGCAAAGTATTTTACCTTGCATATCGTAATTATCATCCCATGTTAATTTGATATTTGCATCTGCATGTTTTAAATGCGAAAACGAATGTCTGCCAAACTTATCGATAGGAATTTTTATGCAATTATACCTTCCCTCGGAGCTCTTCTTCGATACTAATGATTTCGTTATCATGTCCAGTATGGCCTGATGCTTTCGATGCATGCAACAGCCTGAGCCGTTCTACAAGTTCGCGAGGAGTATTCCAGTCTACATACTCCTTCTCCCTGTTCGACAAATTTCGTGCTGATTTGCGGCTTAATAATCTTCCGGTATTCAGATAACTTGGTGCTCATAATTTCTCCGTGAGGGTCGTGATTCTTCGGCTCTTTCAATATATGCAGCTCGTACAGTCCGGGAGTGCCTTCATATACCTCATCTTTTATAATCAGATTAGGTCCTTCTATATCCACCGGCGAATCTCCGATAGCCCATTTATCTAAGTTTGCATCATAACGAAAACCGTATGTATTATCAATTTGTTCTTGGTTTCCGCGGATCAGTAATTCTACATAGTGGCCAGGTAAAGGATCATATTGCTCTAAGAATTCATCGTCAATGCCTGCATCATCGAGTAATCGCGTTAAAGCAGTTGTCTCCACCTGCTCTTACGCCCCCTCTTCAAAAGGATCTGTTTCAGCAATAACGTCCGCTTCAACGAATGACGGAGGATGAAGGGAAGGTGCTGGTTTTACACCGGTTTCAACGAATGAAAGTGCAACCGGAGGTTTGAACTTGAGCGGGGCAGGTGTAGACGATGCGGCAGGTACTTGTTTGAACTCCGATTTCACTGGTTCTACTTTAATTTCCGCGTTAGCGATTTGTTTCAAAGGATCCACTATAGGTTTACATGTAGTTTCTGCTAAACGGTATGTTTCAAGTTTACCTCTCTTCAATAACTTGAGCTTGAATTTGAATGCATTACGAGTCTGCGTTAACTTACGCTTAACTACCTTATCTCGAACATTCATTGCGAGCGACTGCGTTTGAATGAGTATTATAAGCAGGTGATATAGCAATCAAATATAAATTGAACTTGATCGAAGGTCATATCTTTACCTACATGCTTATCGTATACATGCTTCAAATTGATGCAATCTTGTTTAAATAACATATATCAAATAGCACATTATCGCGAATCAATTGCTTAGGTATTTTAGAGTATGTTTGACAGAGATAGAAAGAGTCCACGCCTGAGTGTCGTCCTCTACTGAAATAATCGCAAATTATGTCTTGATTGAGACATGAGATGTCGTCGAAGATCATGGTAGAATTCTTAGCGATCTCTTCCGGCATGAGTACATCTGCCTTATCGTTAAATGCATTATACCTTATACCTCTTACCGGCTTAAGTACATGCTCTAAGTATTTATACTTTGGTTGCTCGAGCGACTTAGAGTAAACATATATATTTTCGTATTGTAAGCCATGCGGTGCCTTCAATAAGCTAACCATTACATTAGTCTTCCCACACTCGGAAAGTCCGCAAAAAATTGCGCTTATTGATGGCTGAAGGAGACGACCATGCTTCCCTGCAACTTTGGATTTCACGAATTCGTGGCATTCCACAGGTAGTTCTTGAGGTTGTTTCGTAAGCTGCATCATTCAGTTGGTAATATTGTACTGACCAGTTCACGTGCCGCTCCGGAGTAGAGTATTAAACACATTAATAAACAAATTACCTCTTGAACTGCATAATGTTCCGGGTTGTCGATATTGCGGACCAGGAACTAAGCTACAGAGAAATTTAGCTCGCGGTGATCCAGGTATAGATCCTCTAGACGAAGCTTGCATACAACACGATATCGTCAATAATAATTCTAACGATTTAATAAGTCGTCATCAAATAGATGATCAAGCTTAGAATCGTGTACGCTCGAAGGATTTAAGCTTTGGTGAGAAACCAGCAGCCTTTGCCGTAGCGAACGCCATTAAACTTAAAACCGCGTTAGGTATGTGTGCTAAGAAGAAGACGAAGATGTGCTCGTTTAGAGGGGGAGTTTTAAAACCAGTAGTGGTTAAGGGCCGGTTCTGGACTAATTCAAGGTCACTCGCCCTTCGGTGGTGAGAAATGTAAGCTTTTGGACCTCTTCAAGGTCAAACCTTTGGCGGGAAATTTAAATTTTTGGAGCTCGCTAAAAATATAAATATCAATGTCACCATCATTATCATATTACAAGGTCACTCTGCGGTCAAACGTTTTGACGGGAAATTTGTATGTTAAGGTAAAAAGCTAAAAGTAGAAATTGCAATGTCATCATCATATTACAATTCTTAGAAGTCTAAAAATAGAGTGGTCAAGGTCAAAGATTATTGACCTGTAGGGGTATCGTATGACATTTCTTAGAAGTATAAAAATAGAATAGGTTCATGGAAAAAAGAAGACATTTTTTTCCAGGTTAGCGGTTCTGAAGGATGCATGTTTATAATAAAAGGCTTCCTTGGGTGTGCGCAATTAAGCATTAGCAGAAATGACGAAAATGGTGGTATGCAAGGTAGGAAGCGCAAGAAAAGAACAAGTATTAACTATTGTTGAGCAAAAGAAGAGGTTGGAGGTGTTGATACGAAAAATTAAAGATTTAAAAGTAGATTTAGGGGTGTATGAAATAAATAGGACAATGAGGGAGCTTCGAGTTTGAAAATAAAAAGACATTTAAACACATTTGGTATTAATATGTTGTTGTGTTTAAATGGGTTATTGTATTTATATATAATAAATAATAAAAATTGTGATGTTAGGAAAAGCTTTTAATTTTGAAATGCACAAGCTACCCCTAGTAGGTGATAGAAATATTTTTTAAGCAGATTTTTCCAAGTCCAGCCTTTTCAAACAAAAAAAATCCATTTTTCTCAAAAACGGCCCAGAATTTGCCAAAAATAAATTTTAAAAAACCCCCAACACTCTCCGTCGACTTTTAAACGTATCTAACACATATACCAATCAATCAATAAATTTTTAAGATAAATAGTGATGTAAAATAAAATCCTTTATGAGAATAATAATAAAGTTTTAACCCTGAAATGTTATGCAACAACAACACTCTCGTGATATTCTGCATAAATTTGTATTCACATTTAAATTAAAAATTTAAGACTGCACAAAATCAATAAATTTTTAAGATAAATACTGATGTAAAATGAAATCCTTTATGAGCATAATAATAAAGTTTTAACCATGAAATGTTATGCAACTAACAATACTGTCGTAATATTTTTTGCATAAATTTATATTCACATTTATATTAAAAATTTAAGACTGTACAAAATCAATAAATTTTTAAGATAAATACTGATGTAAAATAAAATCCTTTATTTATTTCGCAAATATTTGTAATATGCTGTTCATCTAAAAAATTCTAACGTTTTATTATTAAAGAAAGCCTTCCTTAACTGTGAAATATTACAGATCACTATTCGATATAAAACGTACATGTTTAATATTTTCCAAATTAATTGAGTATCAATAGGAAATGTGATGTAGTACAATAAATGTTTAACGTATTTGTAAAGTATTTGTAATATGTTTTTTTTTTCTAAAATAGATTATAACGATTTTTTATGAAATAAAGTAATACAACCCATTTTAAATGGATTGTACTCGTAATGAGTAAAAAGCATGCAATTGCAAAATGCATTACCCATATAGTATTATCAGTATGATTTTTAATATTATATTTAACTTGAAATACAAGTATTGTAGTAGAATGGAATGTATAATTGCAATTATTGTTGTGTAAACGATAGACGTGTACTTGAACTATAAAAGTGATGTATGTTTGAGGGTGTGTGATGTAAGTAAAGATATACGTGCATATCTATGGAAAGAGATCAAAGACGACTCTATGTGGACGTCCTTTTACTCAGAGCGCAGGAGGGGATGTGGGGGAGGGTGAAAATAAAGTCCTACAAAAGATGCGCTCCTGAAAATTTAAAATTTGCACCTAATTCTCAGAAAAAAAAATGTTATAAGTGGCTATTTATCAATTTCATGTATAAATTTATCAAAATATGAAAAAATGATTCTTAAATTAACCAATTCCATTTTGAAACAACAAATAGCACTTAAAACACAACTTTTTGTACTTACGTAAGCTCAGAAGAAACATATGCATGCAATTTATCCATTTCATGTATAAATGTATCGAAATGCCCTTTAATTTAACCAATTCAGTTTTGAAACAACAAACAGCACTTAAAAAATGACTTGTTTTTTAATTTAGTTTGATTAGAACTCCAAATTTACAATTTTCGATGGAGCGTGGATATTACTGCTTCAAGAATTGTAGGATAATGAACGCAGTTATTTTGCTTTGAAAGCATTTTATACAGGTGTGAATGCGAAATTCTATATTTATCTTAGTCACCAATTCACATTACGATTTTGAAACGGGATTAAATGTATGAATGCAATTGTGTCATTTGTATTGCATAAATACATGGCGTAAAGTTTTCAGATTTATATGCGTTTGGGAACTGACTTTTATTTAACACAAGCTTTTTTCACTTTTAACTGTACTATATTTTCACACTTCCTTTATATTCATGATATTTTACAATAACCTTCTTAATATATTTTTAAGTTATCATTTCACATAATTATGAAATTATTTGAAATTAACATTTTGTATTCAACGCTTACTTAAGGATTCAACTATTTCCTTAACTTATTATAAGTTTTGTTATGAATGAATAAGTTCAAAAGTAAATATGTAATTGAAAATTATTATTAATTTTACTAAATTTATAAATAGGAAGGTTACCGCGAATAGGATTTGACCCTACGACCTGTACTTTGCTATGTAAGCTTTTTATTTATGTATTTAACAAAATTAATAATAATTTTCAATTTCCTTAACTTATTTGTTTTCACTTTTTAAGCTTTAAATAAAACAACTGTTAAATAGTTTCACACTCGTTTTCTGTTTTTTGCATTATACAGGTGATAGAAATATTTCATAAGAAATAAAACAATTACACATTAATTTATTTATTTATTATAATATATAAATGTATAATATGTAAAAACATTATTATAATTACACTTAAGTTCCCTACCCTACAAAAACTAAAACTAAACGCTACTTTAAACAATAAGAAAACTTCTTCTGTCGAACAATTTCACACATTTTTGTTAGCTTCAGCCAACTTACTGATTAAACGTTCCACTTTTGACACTTCTGTGCGTCTGTGTATGTTGACAAAATGTCCTGCAGGCTTGTGGGATCCTGCGTTTGGAGGGTAGGCTCTTGAATTATGGGTGGTTGTGGTGGTGACCCCTTGGTCTGAATAATTCCAAGTTTTTCCCTCCATATTGGAGTAAAGGTGGCTGCAGTAGTGCTGCTGGTGGTGGTGGTGGTGAATGTTCTTATACTCCCACTTGGGGATGTTTTGTGATAAATAAGTGATAAAGGATAAACATAATTAAATATTAATTTATTATATATAGATATATACATATCTAACAAAAATAATTATTATTACATCCTAAATTACTACCGACAAAAAACAAATTACATTCTAAAAAAATTACTACTAATAAAAAGAAAACGTAATTACTAAGTTACATACAGATAACAAACCTATCACACGTCAATCCCCTCCAACGTACGCAAAATGTTTTCCGTATTTTTAATATTACGATTTGCCTTGGCCAATTCTTCGGTAAGTCCTTCAATTCGCTCTATTCCATCACTTTACTACTAACATAGTCGTAAATTTTACGTAACCACGCAACACTTTTTTCCTTAGACGCCTGCAGGGTTGGTGGCGGGTCCTGCTCTTAACGCTGAGTAAGGCACTCATCTATTAGCGATAAAGTTTTACCTCCGTATTGGGGGCTCTGCAGCGGTTGCGGTGTTGCTATTAAGCCAACTCTATGAGTTAATAAAGGGCAACAATAGTTTTAATGAACTAAAATTATACCTACTTTTCAAAATACTTCGAAAAATCATCCTCTACATCGCTATCTCTAATTGAAACTATTGGGATGGGCTTTTCAAATCGGCAGTGTGCTTCATATTTTTGCATTGTTGGATACAGTTTTGAAGGTAACTATGAGTAAGGTTTTACCAAGTAGTAGTGATATTGCTAATTTGGCAAGACGTATTATTCCATTGTTGAAAACCAAAAATGAATTTGTAAAGCAAATCCGTATAATTAACACTAATATTAAGCTCTTGCAGGATATAATTCAAAATAAAATTTATTTAGAGGAAAGTAAAAATTTGCTTGCAAGACTTAAACAGTTAAAGAACGCTTCAGTGAAAACAGGTAGTGGAATTGTCAATGTCGCTAAAAAGCATACACGCAAATTATGTTAGTACTCTCTAGATTCATGTTTTAATGGTAGGCAGACTTTTGCAATAAAAAATTATGTCATCGATATTGCGACCAATTTACGTGAGCGGTATAATGAAAACGCTTATTATAAATTAAAACAAAATTAGAGGAGTTTTCCGAAAGGCATTCCGGTTGGGCATTACATAAAGTTGTACATTTGAAGGTAAATATTAATAGCTATGTCCCAATTAGGGGTGGCCTTTCAACTTACGTTAAAGTTCCTTACTTCATAGCAGTAAAGCATGCCGTAGTGAATGTTAAAAATAGCGATGCGTATTGCTTTCTGTGGGCCGTTGTTTCGGCATTATATCCCGTGCAACCTCATTTAGATAGAGTTTACAGTTATCCTCATTTTATGGATGTTTTGAATTATGACTAAATTCCGTTCCCCATTAAAACTAGATGATGTAAAAAAAATTTGAACAGTTAAACAACCTCTCCATTAATTTGTTTTGCATTCAGGGGAAAGTTATATTACCATTTGTATTAAGTAAAAATCAAAATAGTGTGAGGGAACATAAATCTTTTAGTACTTTCTGTTAATTATCAAGCTGCGGGTGATATTAATACAAAAAATAATAGTGTTTATCATTTCACGTGGATTAAAAATATGTCGGCTCTTTTTAACTATCGAATAAGGAGCACAAGAAATTCATTCGTTATCGATGTTTGAACCATTTCTCTTCAGATCACGTTCTACAAAACACCACTCACTGTCATCAACTTAATCGATGCTCTCAAGCAACCTACTGAAGCAGAAAAGTTTCTTCAGTTCAAAAATTTCGCATTCCAGGAAAGGGTGCCGTTCGTAATTTATGCAAATTTAGAAAGTATTTTGGAAAATTGTACAAATTTAACGAACATCGATAATAATACTACATTTCACTTGAAACATATACCCTTCAGCATTGCTTACTACTTGAAGTGTTCATACTATGATTCTTTATCACGATTTAGACTTTATAGAGGAAACGATTGCATTCAACTGTTTATTAAAGAGCTTCAAAGTATTGCACATTGGACCACCGAAATAATCAATAAAATAATTCCTATGGATATTTTAACTCTCAATCAGGTTGAGCACTTTGAAAGCACCACGATTTGCCACATTTACTGATAATGATATAAAAGTTAGGGATCATAACCAATTTGCTGGTGCATTTCGGGGAGTTTCACACCAGAATTGTAACCTAAACTATAAAGACTCCCACCTTCTACAAGTCGTGTTTCATAATTTGTCAGCTTATGATTCACATTTCCTCATTAGAGAATTGGCTACTGTTCCCGGTGCGATTTCACTGCTACCCATAAACAAAGAAAAATGTATTTCTTTCACGAAAGTAATACAAGGCACTAAAAATAGGTTTAGATATATTGACTCTTTCAGATTTATGAGTAGTACTATTAAAAAGTTGTCGGACTGTTTGGAAAATAGTAAAAAAATGATTACCCACGCTAATTGTAATAATGCCGAAGAATTTTCGCTACTAGTTTGCAAAGGTGTGTTTCCTTATGAATATCTCGATACTTAAGCGAGATCAGGCTCCCTCCCAAGGAAGCGTTTTTCAGTCATCTCACTAATAAGGGAATCAATGATGCGAGTTTTGTACATGCAGTTAATGTTTATAACAAATGTAATATTAAATCGTTAGGGGATTACTCGGATTTGTATCCAAAAACGGACGTTCTACTGTTAGCAGACATTTTCGAAAACTTTCGACAAACTTGTATAAGTACTTACAAACTTGATCCTCTGCACTATTATACAGCCCCCCCGTTTTGCATTCGATGATGTGCCTAAAATTACACAAATACAGTTAGAAATATTTACAGACATTGATATGCTAATGTTTATTGAGAGAGGAATTAGAGGTGGTGTGGCTTAATGTTCTAATCGTTATGCTAAAGCTAACAATAAGTACATGGGGAAAAAATTTGATCCCACTGTGTATGTAATGTACTACGACGTAAATAATCTACATGGAGCCACCATGTCAGAATTTCTACCATTTGGGGATTTTTCTTTTGTTGATAATTTTGAAACTTTAGATTTAATGAACCATCCCGATGATTCGGAAATTGGCTATATAGTCGAATGTGATTTAGAATATCCCATAGAATTACATGAGAGTCACAGTGATCTACCATTGTCACCCGAACATATGGTACCACATTTAAACAAATAGAACTGATTTTCTGATTAGGTTTACACACACTACATTAGTAAATACGTAAGCGATTTTACTGTGCAAAAATAGCGCTTTTACATATATACTTTTTTGGAAAAACCTGAGCGAATGATATGTGATTATAAAATTTCAACTTATATACACGAGTAGACGAGGATACCCGAGCAATACCGAGCATGCACAAAGTCCGACAATACTCACCTTGACCTATTCATGCACAAAGCTAGTTACATGAGTCATTGGTGTAGAATGCTTATTCTGTTATTTCTAAGAACCTTGAAGAGCCTAACATAAGAACTGTAATATGATACCTTCTCAATGCCTTGTCAATGAACTTTAACCTTTAAAATTGATTTGTATGAATGCTAATATGATACCAATACATTTTAACCTTGAACAGCTTAGCCAATATATAAAGAACTGCAGACACCATATTATACGCTACATTTTTTTAGTCTCATCAATAGCAACTCTCTTCATTATGATGTACCTACCCTTCATTTAATCAAAAAATAAAAGACATTTTTTTTGCAATAAAAAATATATAATTTATTTCCAAACAATTATACATAAATATATGTTATTATTTTTTTTACAGAAATGCTAAATTAATTGTCTTTCCTGCAGCTCCGGCGCTGGTGATGTACACGTGTTTCTCAGCCAAATAGTTTTCATAAAATCGTAAGGGAAGTATGCACTTAAAGTTCTCGGTTTCAATGGTAATATGTTTACTATACTTCGTGTCGATAGTATTCATATCAATCACTTTATATTTTGCACCCACCTCCAAGTCTTTTACGTTCGTGAAGGATTTACAGAAAGTGCTATTGTTCAATGCAGATAGATCCATCCTTACTGATTCGAAAACGCTTTTGAATTTTGAGTTGACACCGGAACTGTCTTTCTATATGTTACTGCATCGCGATTTTTGATGGTGGAGGGGAGAGTGTGCTTTGAGAATTGCATGAATAAGCTAATCTGCATCTGATGGTGAATAACTGCTATCAGAAGATGCTGTCCATTTTTTTATATCGCTCCAGGAATGATATTATTGCTGTTTGCATTATAACGACTTTACTTGCTCGCAATTGTACTACGACTAAACACTTTTGAAGAAATTATTCATGTGTAATTTACATATGGTGGAGCTGTAGTATAACCTTGGCCTACTTTTAGCATAGACAACAACCTATCATTCTTTTTGTTTCCATAAACTGATTATATTTTTATATTTCTAAGAAATGTGATATGATACCCCTGCGGGTCTATAATCTATCAGTTTGAGCACTCTATTTTTTAGAATTCTAAGATTTGTAGTATATCATTTGACCTTGGTTTACTTTTTAGCATAGACGACAACAACAACCTGTCATTCTTCCTATTTCCATACACTGATTCTATTTTTATATTTCTAAGAAATGTAATATGATACACCTTGAAAACTCTATATTTGGATTTCTTAGAATTGTAATATGATTGATCCAAATGTGTCCTTGATTTTAGTACCCTTTGCAACACGTTTAAACTTGTTAAAAACCCACCCTGTCCTACTTTTAGTTTAGAAAACTATTTCACCTTCACACAATTTAATTAACCTAAGTACCACTTGTCTTGATCTACTTTTTAGCCTACATACATACAGAACAACCTGTCATTCTTCATATTTCCATGAACTGATTCTATTTTTAGATTTCTGAGGAATGTAATATGATACCCCTGTAGGTCATTACTCTTTGACCTTGAAAACTCTTCTATTTTTAGCTTTAAATTTTGATTTTTTTGTTTGAAAAGACTGAACTTAGAAAAATTGCTTAAAAATATTTCTATCACTTACTAGGGCTAGCTGCCCCAATTTCATATATTTGTTAGATGCGCTGAAAAGTCGACAGCGGGTGTTGGGAGGGGGGGGGGGTAAATTTATTTTGGCAAATTCTGGCCCGTTTTCGATAAAAATTGATTGTGTTGTTTGAAAAGGCTGGACTTCTATCACCTACTAGGGGTAGCTTTTACATTAGGGGTAGCTGCTTCATGCATTACTTTCGTCATGTTTGCCTATAAAAAGTTTACTGAATCATGCACACTCAAATAAAGCCTTTTATTATAAACTAAGAAATATCATACGATACCCCTACAGGTCAATAATCTTTGACCTTGACCACTCTATTTTTAGACTTCTAAAAATTGAAATATGATGATGACATTGCAATTTCTATATTTAGCTTTTGACCTTGACATACACATTTCCCTCCAAAATGTTTGCCCACAGAGTGACCTTGTAATACGATGATGATGATGACATTGGAATTTCTATTTTTAGCGAGCTCCAAAAATTTAAATTTCCCGTTAAAGTTTGACCTTGAATAAATCCAAAAGCTTACATTTCTCACCACCAGAGGGCGAGTGACCTTGAACTGGTCCAGAACCGGCCCCTAATCTCTACTAACCCTATCCAAAAAACTTATAAACTTGCCTCGGATAACATTAACCAATTCCGATCTGAATAAGTATGCTATAGATGTGCCATTCTTTAGAGGAGTATTTATGCGTGATGCTTTACCCCATAAACCACATCATAATGAGTATGATGTCGTGAACCTTGACTATTTTACAGGAAGAGGTACACTGGGTTGCTTTCAAGAAACGGGGTTATGATGTCATCTACTACGATAGCTTCGGAGATTTAGCGCCACCACTAATTAGATATTTAAGAGATTGTAAAATTAGATATAATTATGATAAGGAACAAAATTATAATACATCTATATGTGGACATTTATGTCTAGATTTTCTATATAATAAATAGCTTGAAATATTATTTATTTATGTGTAGTCGTCTCCAACGTTCACGTTAACAGGTGAGGGAAACGTGCTTAGTGCAACGTATTTTCCGCCAATCGAACTTGATCCTAATTACCGGTATGGATTAGGAGTGTTAGGATTCTATGGTTGCAATTCCATACGAAATATTCATGAGGGTAATAACAAGTTTTACCTATATTACCAAAACTGGCGAGCATAAACAGATTACGATTCCGAGCGGTGTACATGAAATTGTGAAAATTAACAAATTTCTACAGCGTAAGCTTAACCCGATCGACTTTATATTAAGAGCAAACAATAATACGCTAGAATGTGAAGTTAAATCTATACATAACGTAGACTTTAGAAAAGAGGATTCTATTGGGCGCATGCTCGGCTTCTCACCTAACGTTTACAGAGCAGGTCACGCCCACGAATTTGATTTGGATCTTCAAATAATTCACGCTACAAACATATATGTAGAGTGTAATTTAACTGAAGGCGCATACAGGAACAGTGAGTAGTCGCATACAATCTTCGAGTTTGACGTACACGTTGAACCAGGTTATAAATTAATCAAGGAGCCGGCTGCAATTATCTATTTACCTGTGCTTACACGACGTATAGATAACATAACCTTGAAATTGATTTATCAAGAGAGTCAATTAGTGGACTTTGGTAACGAGAAAGTAACCATTAGATTAGAACTGAAGAAGTATGGGCCTTAAGATTTTCTGTAGTAGGTCTCTATCTGCAGACGAGAGCACATTGTTAACCGAAGACGACGTTCAGTTTCTACAATATTTCGGCTATAAAGTGTTAAGACGATATGGAAGAAGCGCTGAAAAGTTTATTCACCGGGGTGAGGTACGAAGATATGATTGTGGAATGCGATCGTCGAACTTATCATCCGTGCACAGCAAACGCATACGGTAACTCCGATGAGATTAATCCGGTTGTACAAAAAGCCGATCTTATTACAGCTGCTTACGATAGTGTTATACATTTAGAAGGTACTTTAACCCCTAATGAAGCAAACAAAGCGTATAATCTCACGAATAATGCACCTCTATTCCTCTTCGATGAGATTAGATTCATGTTAGGCGATCAGGTGATTGAAACCGTACGTTTACCTGGTACTAACAGCGTCATTAAAGGATATTGCTCATATACTGCACATCAAAGTACTTGTTATCTCATGCAGGATGGAGTCCGCAAAACAAACTTCTTCAACTGATAAACAGCACCAAGGCTGTCTTCTGCGCCTCCATACCGCTCAAGCATGTGTTGGGATTTGCAGAGGGTTATACAAAGCCTCTAGTCAACATACGTCAAGACCTGGTATTGGTTCGTTCGATCCAAGACCGATGTCGACTGCTACACAGGTGAAACGTATGTTAAGATCAACTTGACGAAGGTTACATGGAAAGTTCCGTATGTAATTCCGAATGATGCTATGAAGCTGTCTATCTATCAGACGATTAATAAAAATTCACCGGTATAAGTTGCGTTTCACACTCGAGATTTGTACAGTACATATATCCGACCTTACCCACATCAACGTCAATGGTTTGGGCGGTGAAGAGCAGTACTGGCTTTTAACGTCCTCAATGGCTACTGGTTGCTTTCCATACTAAAAAGAGAATTAATAGGGAAGAAAGTGCAGCAAAATTCGATCACTTAAATATCTCGAATATAAAAGCAAATATTAATAATAGAAGATATCCGTACGAGCAGCAAAATCTCGTTTTCGCTGATAACAAATACGTGGATGCTTACGAAAAATATTTAAACTTTCGAAATCAATATTATAATTCGCCACAAGGTTCTATACTTAGTTACGAACAATTTAAGAGTCAACCAATATTTATAATTAACTGTTCTCGCCAAAACGAGACTATTCATAATGTAGTTATTGATTTGAAATTAGAAGTTGAAGCATCTTCGGCATATTGTGTTATTTTGCACGATGTATTAATTGAGTATGAACCATTTACTAGCATTGTACGTAAAATATAATTATCATATGAAGCTGAATAAAGTTGTACATTGAATCACAGTAATAAAATTCTGTTTCACATAATATGCGTTTTATTTTTTCAGACCTGTTTTATAGGCAAATCTACATACCGGAAACCGGAAGTTATACGTCTGGAGTATAGCATGCAAACCGTCCTTATTAGAACCTATTGCAAGTTTTCCCGCCATAACAGTTGCAGGAACCTAGATCTACTTAATATACTGCTAAAAGGGGTAAACCTCTAATCCGCTTTTAAAAATGTACCACTAGGTGGAGTCTCTATATTACTATATTATACTATAATATACTTTTATTTTTACACATATTTTACAAGCATGGTCTAAAAGCTACAACTTTTATAAATTTTTGCGGGATGATGTGTAACAGTTTTACATTATAACTACGCCTTATTAATGTTGAAAGCAATCTAAGATTTTGACAGAAAAAATTGCCTCTAGATAATATTCTTTCTTCATCGTTCGGATCTTCATTATACAGATTCGTCGATATTTCATTTACAAAATCTTCATAAATCGAATAATTACGATAATCATTCATGTAATTCAGCTTCTGATTTGTCACCTCCACAGACAAAAAGAATAGGTTGTTTGGTTGCTCGGATAATAATACTGCATTGTTTCCTCTGCTTGTTCTGTTTCCCTTTTGTTCGTCGGTAATAAACAGCAATTCAATTTTTATACCATAACCTATATAGATAGCTTTCTCGGGTTCGTCAGATTTTAGAGTTTGACGTATTAGATGCTCAGTTTTAATGTTGGAGATTTCACGCCATTCCTCCATATCAAAGTGCAGACAGCATATGTCGGTAAATGTCGTCCAAAATAATTGTACTACAGGTTTAAAGTCATTGTTCTTCAATGAACTTCCTACCTCGATAAAATTTGCTTCTTAGAGTTTATATTTATTATCAAATTCATGCTATTACATTAATTAAAGCATATGATAGTTTCTACATTTAGCTTATTGCTGTACTTTGTTTTAGAATTAAGTCAAAAATGTAATTACATGTTTATTATCAAATGCAGTAATTACTTGTTTATCAACATTATTTTATTATTACTTCAACATACTGTAACTAGTATTTTAATTGTAATTACATTTGGTGTCATGCGTGCCGGATGTTGATTGCTCTTTATTCATTGTGACGTCAGTATAATTATTTTCGCTTATATCACTCTTTTTACGTTTCATATCTAAAATCGTGATAGCTCAGCTGGTTATGTGGATATGCATATCCCGGTGCAAGCAAATCTTTTCAGGCTTTACCCTGCAACCGTAAGTTCCTTTTCAACAGTAACAAACAAGATTTCTGCAAGGCCCCGCAGATTGCGACATCTCAACAACACGTATCCACATCTAAACGACTACACACAAAACAAATCCAGGGTTGCGAACTCTACTTCAACTGATCAAGAACAACTAAAAGTATTTATAGGACTATCCTTCCTTAGAGTTCAGATTAATATTCATACAATACGTCTGGGGCACTTAAATGATCCTGCATACTATCATCCGATTTTCCAAGCAAAAATGCATGGCCGAAGATATGAACAAGTACTCAGAAGTCTTTGTTGCAGTGCAGTCACACCCTTCTTAATGTCAAATATTTTTCAAGGTTCCTACAAATATAAAAAGTTTCTGCCACTGGATGAATCACTTTTACTTTTCTGAGGCTGCCTTAGTGTTAGACAATATATCAAGTGAGACAAGGACAAATATGGCATTTAATTCTGGTTCTGATGAATGATCTACAGATGGATACGTATTAAACGTAGGAATTTATAAAAATAAAAAGAGCTGGTGGAAGCAGTCTCGAAATTGAATACTAGTGGGTCTAACTGCTATAGCCGTAGATACTTAAAACGCTCAGAAGCTTATTTGCTCATAAGTATACCCAACAAATTCTTTCACGCATTTTGGATCAAATCTTACGAAGATATGGACTTTCCGTAAAAATACGCCTAAGCGAAACGGGGGCGCAACGCACCGAGTTACGTTTATACAACACGTTTGTTAGCTGCACATGAGATAAGGGAG